>RJWM01014538.1:0-50227 GCA_004363535.1 Dasyprocta punctata | reverse complement strand
TTTTTTTTATGATTGCATCTTTTTTTATTTTTTATTTTAAAGATAGTAAAATCCAACAAAACATAACAGAACAAAGTCAATCAAAACAGAGCAGTAGAACTGGTACAGAACTTCAAAGAAAGATACTAGGAAAACAATAGCTACTATACTATATCTTATTTTCAGAATAGTTGCCCATTCCATCAGGTATAGAAAAATCAAACCAAAAACAAAACAGAATAAAACCAATAAAAACAGAATATGAAATAAAGCAAAAAAAATTAATCAGAATAAAGCAAAACAGTGAGAACAATATTGGGCTTCAAAGACAAGACAGAAGAGAATCCCCCATATTTGCTATATTGCATACTGTCATCCTCCCAAGAGATGCTCAGACTGCTGGCCCCAGGTCTGCATAATCAACAAAACAATACAAGCATTCAGTTGCTTTATGTACCGTAGTTGCTGTCAACTTAGCCGGTCCTCTGAACTAGCAGGTTGTTTATGGGGTGAGGGTGGATGTCCTTGATTATTAGCCGTTGCGCTGGTAGGCCTACGGGAGGCACATTTCTTTCTCTTCCTGGAGTCTGCACCGGTTGCGCGCACTCACCAGGAAGGCGGGCTAGTTGTCTTCTGGTTGGAGCCTACCAGACCCAACGTGGTGGGTTCTCAGGAGGCACATCTCTTTCTCTGGTTCCTCATTTTTTTAATTAGGTCTTTTATTTGGAGGAGTCTAACTTTCTTGAGTATTTTATGTATGCTTCATATTAGTCCCTCTGTTCAAGAATAGCTAGAAAATTTTTTGCCATTCTATAGGTTGTCTCTTTTCCCATTCTGCAGGTTCTATCTTTGTTGATTGTTTCCTTTGCTGTGCAGAAACGTTTTAATTTGATGAGCCCATTTGTTGATTCTAGGTACTATTTCTTGTGCTACAGGGCTTTGGAGTCATAGTGAATTTTCTATGTATGCTTGTGTTTACAAAAATAATGGAAATAGGAATGTATCAGGTGTTAAGAGTTAGCTGTCAATGAATGAAATCCAAGATGAGAATGCACATGTAAGCTACTTCTTGACAAAGTTTAGTGTGCTAGTGAGGCAAAATTAAGGAAAGAATTCTTAGGATGTGGGAAAACTGAGCACTGCTAAGCTCGGTCAAGTCACAATTTCATACAAAGCATTATGGGAAGGGAGTGAATAACTTCTAAAATACGTCCACTTATTGGCTCAAGATTCCAGTGATGCTAAACCAGCAGTGACTTTCCCGTACAGCTAAGTGTGCATGAAATGATGACAGAATTTCCTTCTCCGTGTCTCCACTGCACGCCTCTTTCATTCGCGTTTCTCTGGTATGTGCACGGCTTTCTGTGACCATGGCACTGAGGCCCTTATGGAAACTGTCAGTCTTCCGAGTTCGACAGACTGGAAACTCGCAGCCGACAGGCCTGCGTCTGGCCTGGCACCGCCTGCTACGCTGCGGGACTGCATCCGCTCTCCAGTAATTTGTTTGTCATTTTTCTCCATGATCTATGGAACACTTATTTCCCCTGAAGCCAAAGGAACTGAAATGTCAGAGGCTTCCCTTGGCTCTGCTAGGGTAATGAATTGTTGAGAAAAAGAGATTTTTCTTACACTCTATTTTATTGTGGAAGGAGACATTTTGTGACCTTTTGCAGCTTTACAGTGGTAATGAATTTTCAGACAAACCTAGAAACCTTGGCTTCTTTGTTAAAAACAGAAAGGTTTGAGGAATAACTTTGACCTGGACCTTTGTAGAATTAATCAAATACAGTTTTTGGAAAAATTGATGAGGTTGGTCTTTACAGAGACACTCTAATTTATTACAGTTGTTGAGGCACTGTATAGCTCTGTACCACATAAACACATCAAACGATTAACTATGGACCCAAGGCCCTGGACAGAGAGCTTGACACCACTGGTGGGAGGGGGCGCTGGCTCTAGCAACTTCAGCCTCATCACAGTGTGTTTCTCTTTGTTCTTTTAAAACTTTTTCATTGTAAAAGCAATATATATACTGAATGAATAAAACGGATAATAAAAATTATCCACAATCACTCCCTGGACCATCATAGCATTTTTATATATTCCTTCTAATACTGTTTTTGATACTTACATTATTTTTTACACAGTTCTCTGTATTTTCCTTCTTAAATACTGCGTATAATGTTTATTTCCAAATCTCTGAATACTTTGAAAGACAACTACAGGAATATTAATTTTCTACCATTTCCCCCTCTGAATTTTGGTTATGTTATTGGATCCTTTTCTTGTATTCTCCAAAACTGTAGATGTGTTTTTTGTTATTTTTGAAGGGTAAGAAAACAGGCTCAAACTTATCTAATAAGGATTGTGCTACTATAAGCATGGGTATGAACGTATTACCGTAACATGACATCTTTAACTCTTTGGGGGAGATACATGGAGAATAGCTGGATTGAAAGGAATTTCTTGTTTCAGGTTTTTTGAGGACTCTCCATCCTGATTTCCATAGTGGTTATACTAGCTTACATTTCCAAAAAGAACGTATAAGTCCCCCAGCTGTGCCAAAGCTTTGCCAGCTCTTGTTATTATTTGATTTCTTGATGATGGCCATTCTTTCTGGGGTAAATAGAATCTAAGTATTGTTTTAATTTCCTATTCTCCTATGGCCAACAAAATTGAACATCTTTCTGAAATTAATGGCCATTTGTATTACTTCTTTTGAGAAGTGTCTATTCAATTCAATTGTCTATTTTTTGTTAACTACATGAAATAAATAAGGAACACAAGCTTAAATATTGCATGGCTTCTTTTACACAAGAAACCCAAAATATAAAGAAAGAATCAAAAGATAATAGGAAGCTGGGAGATAGATCTTCCTCAAACAGGGACGGGATAAACAGATGGAGGGAGGCTGGAAAGAAGTGAGGGGGAAAAAAGGAAAGATGCATCTGGGAGGGAAGGAAGGGGAATGGAAGGGGAGGTGATAAGAATTAAGATGTGTTCTCCACAGGTACCAGCTCCCACGATCAGTGTAATCACGATGCACTGAAAAGGGAACGAGTCCAGAATGCAGGAGGAGCTCGTATAATGATTTTTGTTGCTGTTTTGTTTTGTGCCGGGGATTGAACTCAGGACCTCACGCTTGCCAGGCAGGCGCTTATGCCACTGAGTTAAATCCCCAGCCTTGGTTTGTTTTGTTTTGTTTTGTTTTGAGCTCATATAATGATGATGGTGGTTGAGGGCACTGTGCTTCCTCAGAGACAGAGGGACGGATCAGCGGGTGTCCCAGCTACACTCTGACCAGCCAGACAAGTGGACAAATATCCAACCCCAGCCGGAATAACCTCTCTGCTGTTTACAGAGGCGCGAGCACGGGCACCACCCCAGCGACCCGCGGAAGCCGCACCATTAGTCACCTACAGCATCTACAGGTTCCCTCTGGGGGCTCCGTGGAAGTCTGTCTATAACCAGCCCCAGCACTTTGGCAAGGTCAGGAGACCTGGAAAAGCGAGAGAAGTCGGGCTGGGGAAGTTTGTTACTTCATTCTAGATTTGTGAACCACTTCAGGACCGTGGATGCTCAGCTTGCTGTGATTTGGAGGAAGTGGGTGTGTTCTTCCTGAGGGTTCACATAACAGAGCAGCAGGCAGAAGAGGACAGGCAGCCAGGCTGCTGAGATACGCGCCACGATCTCCAGGCCTTGCTGCTTTGAACATACTTTTACTTTATTTTTTCTATCAGATACAGCAGATTACTTTAGGATAAAAAATTTTTGTGTTTGGATAATCAGAAAGATAATAAACTGCTATACAAGCAGCCTAGAGAGGAGCTTGGGGGAAGAATTCTAACACTTTCAAAGCAACCCCTCTACCCCAGGGCTGGGATTGAACCCAGGGCCTTGTGCATGTGAGGCAACAGCTCTAGGCACTAAACCACACGCCCAGGCATGAAATTTCAAAGTCTTGTACCTTGACTTTAAATGCATACCTCACAAAAATACTTAATTAGTCTTAAATAGAATATTTATAGAAATAGTTTAGGGCCAGGGCTTTAGATCAGCAGTTCAAGCACTCACCTGGTGAGCGTGAGGTCATGAGTTGGATTCCCAGTACAAAAAAAAAAAAAAAAAGATATATATATATATATGAGTTTCAAATTGGATGGAAAGTCCTCTCACCTAGGGACTCTGCCACTCAAATCACGATCCCAGAACCAGCAGGGCTGGTCTATACTACTTGGCAGTACACTAGAAACCTTAAATTCCAGTCCCAGCTGCCCGGGAATCAGGTGATTTATATGCATGTTTGAGTCTGAGAGGTCCCAGTCTAAGAGCAGGGTGGGAGACCAGATCTCTGGAATGCAAGTGTCTGTCACCAGGTGGTCACAGATGAGTTCCTCAGAGATGCAGGACAGTTAGCTCTTCACAGTCTGCTCTTTTCTTTCCCAATAACAGCCTAATTTCTAGTATTATCTTTTCACCAGCATCACATTATCAATCATCTGCATCTGGCACAGCTGATGAGAGAGACTGCGGTTCAGATAACTCTCTGTGACTTTCTGAAGGGGGAAAACAGTGCCAAGATTGTTATCCTCCGGGTTTTGAGTCAGGTGGAGGAGGGCTGGTGTGAGGGCATCTGGACGGCCACTGTGTGGCCCTGACGATTCTGCACCCTTTGACAGATATGACCAGGGGTGCTAAGAAGTGCATTTTCCAAGCACTTATTTCAGTTTCTAGAAATAAAGCAGCCTACTTAACGAAGTGCCGTCAAGTTGTCAGAAAGCAGACACCACATAATGGCAGAGCTGGTGCCACCCCTGAAGCTGCAGAGACACCAGCTGTGTGGAGGGGGCGTCTTTAAAGGACAAAGTGTAAAATTAAGAAAAACTATGGTTCTTTTTTTGTTTTTGTACCAAGGATCAAACTCATGACCTCATGCTTGCCAGGCAGGCACTTATGCCACTGAGCTAAATCCCCAGCAAAACTATGGTTCTTAGATTTGCTCACTTATTCTTCCAAGAGTCCAGTGATTTCTATGCCTCTCTTTTCTCTTCTTTTCTCTGGTTTCTACTGTCAGTATTCTCATTTTAAAAGAATGTGTATTCATTTGAGCTCAGTACAAGGTAAAGGCTCTTTGTAATTTGTGGAACAATTGACAAAATAACTTCATAAACTTGAAAGTATGGCTGAAATTAGATAAAGGGAAAGATTTAGAGATTCTTTTCAAATCTGTAACTTTTTTTTTTTAGAATCTCTTTAACATTTTAAAATGTTAGTTGTTAACAGTTAGAAATCAAGTACTCTACCTTGTCCAAAAAATAACAAGGTGCAATCCTCAGTTTTTAAAGATGAAATATATCTATCACAGTTAATTATTGCATTTCAGTCAAAAGATTATAAAGGAAAGTAGTACAGTACTTGAACTCCCTTTGCTACTTTATTATTTATTTCTCTTTTGATTAAGAAGCCATGTCAGATAAGCACTGAATTACTTTTTGGAAGGAGTTTTTATAAAATGATACAAAAGAAAAGATCTGAAGTGAATATAAGTACTCCAAATAATCATGACTTCCTGTTTCAGTCACTACAAATTTATACCAGTGTCAGCAACAAGTAAACGCGAGTCTCTCAAACTTGCCATCAATTAGGCTGAATCTAAACGTTCTTAGGTCTTATTTTACAAACAAGCATTCACTATTATGACCAAGTACCTTTGACATTTCTCCAGTTTCTTTTTACAAGTTCTTTTTTAAAGGTCTGTTAAACTTTTACCAAGTCTTTACCCTTTCTTTTTTCTCTATATGAAGAAGACATTTATTCCACAGGTACCTTTTGCTGTGGCACTGTTCTAGATGCTTCAATACAGACATGAGCAGCAA
Source organism: Dasyprocta punctata (assembly GCA_004363535.1). Lineage (NCBI taxonomy): Eukaryota > Metazoa > Chordata > Mammalia > Rodentia > Dasyproctidae > Dasyprocta > Dasyprocta punctata. The sequence goes on along the minus strand of RJWM01014538.1, from coordinate 44,372 downwards.
GCGCCAAACGTCTGTACTCATAGAACCTGTGTGTCGTGTGGGAGAAGGCGACAGGCGACCGTTTGAAAATGACTACGCCAGGCTGTGTGCTGTACGGAGAAGGCAGGTATGGCAGACAGGAGCGTCCGGAGCCCCTGGACCCCATGCGTTGTCAGCAACTAGTAGTTTCTTTTCTTTATTTGTCTCCATTCCCTTACTTAGTCATGCTTCTACGGAGGCTCTGAGTAAAGAAGGCAACCAGCATGGGCAAATAACAATAATAAATAATAGTAATAATAATAACAGATATAAACACTGACCAAAAGCTCCTTTCCTGAGAAAATACTATGGTGTTTTGGGAAGTAAGTATAAAAAGAGAGAGATTACAATTGGGAAATAAGGGCAGGTTACAGGACAGAAAAGGAACCCCCAACAGAGAGGCTCTTTTACAATGATGGGTCAAAAGATGCCTACAGCAAGGAGCCCGAGGCTTGCCCGCCTGGGACGTCCTAGTGGGGCACACAGAAATCCCGCGTATCTGGAACAGAGTTCATGCTGCGGAGAACAGACTAGAAAGCTGGCTCTGGAGTACTGGCTTCATCAAATCCACAGAACACCTAGTGACCAGCTCGCACCAGGATGGCCAACTGCAAGAGATCACTCTTCCTCACCCACGGGCTACTAAATCACTGGATGAAGTCCCCGCATCTGATGTAAACTAGGCCTTCTACTTTTATATTCAAGATTATTTTAACAGTTGGCATTGATGAAACCCAGAGATAAACCATCTACACCATTTTTACTTTAAAAAACCTAGCCAATTTACACTTAGTAACAAAATGATTCCAAACAAAATATGCAAAAAATATGTCACAACATAGAAGGAGATGAACATATCTGTGCAGAGACAGAGGTCCACTGTAACACTCCTGAGGAAGTGTGAGACGGGTCCACTAAAGAGAGTAACAACTCTGCCTCTTGCTGCAAGCAAATAAAATATTACTCCTGTAAAAGAAGCCGTTAAAAAAAGAGCAAAACTTATTTGGACCTGGAAAAGTCCATTTAAAAAAAAAAGAAAAAGAAAGAGTAAAGAAAGATTTTCCACACTACATTGTGAAAAGGCCTTGGAAGCATTAAAGAGAAGCTGAATCAGATTTGTAAAATAAATACATAAACAAAATAAATGCAATGAAATGAAACTCATTCCAGAATGTAAGGGAAAGTGACAAATCTCAGAGAGCCCTCCCTCTAAAAGCAGCAAAATATGCTACATAAGTTTATTTTAAAAAGAAATTTCAAATGCATTGCTCAGACGGTAAAAAAATAAGCTTGAAAATTACAAAGTGAGGGGCACGCTATGTCCCAAGCAACACGGAGCTACCATTCCACTGCAGACGACTAGAAAACTGGACAAAATTTCAGAAGCAACTATTTTTAGGCACTCAAAAACATGCAAAATACATTCATGATGATACTATATACCTACTAGCATGGATAAAATCAGAAACTTCCAATACTAATATTGGTAAGGAAGGAGAATAATTGGAATTTATCCAAAACTAAAGTCTGTTAGACTGGATTAAGGAAAACGGGTACCAACACCCTATCCGAGTCGCACTTGGAATCGTGAGAAGGTGGAGAGGCTGGAAGGGAAAAGGCTGGCACATTACCCCAAGGGAATGCTAACCAGAAGAAAAGCAGCGCTGTCCTACTTCGATCCAAATCAGCCAAAACGTACTTTCAGGCCAACATAAATAAATACATAAAACTTTAGGGGGAAAAAAATCCCTTGGCTATGGTAAAGATCAATAAAAGAACACAGAAGACAACTTGAAAATAGATTCTGTTCTCAGATAACAATGCCACTAAGACAACATTTAAAAATGAAAAAGATAAAAGGCTGTATAACTAAATATACGTTGAAATAATTCATGGGTCTAAAAGAACATTTATTTATAATGACAATAGCTTGAAAACAAAATGATAAAAGCGTGTTAACATGGCCTTCCTGTAATCCTCACACTCTGGGAGGCTGAGGCAGAAGGATCACAAATTTAAGCCCAGCCTGGGCAACCGAACAACTTAGCAAGACTCTCTCAAAATTTAAAAAAGGGCTGGGGGGCATAGCTCAGAGTGAAAGCTTAAATACTTATTTTTTTAAAAAGAGTCGAAACTGAATATGTATTAGCTGAATTTTCAACTTATGTCAGAAAGGGAACAAGTGGGGGAAAGCACAAATTACTGGCATAAAAACAGCTGGACAGCAGAGAGACAGAAGCAAACCTGCACAGGAACGGGTCGCGCCGTCACGTGGGGCCAGAGGACGCTCCGTGAGCCAAGGAGGCTACGGCAGGATGGGAGACAGCTGGGCACCCACGTGCAGAAGAGAGAAACGAAACCTTTACTTCCCACATTCGCAACAAGCAACCACAGTGGATTAAAGATCTAAACTGTAAAACTCCTAGAAGAAAACGTATGAGAAAAGCTTTGCAGCACTGATGTTGGCAACGATTTCCTGGCTATCACACTAAAAGCTCAAGCAACAAAAGCAAAAATAGACAAAACTACATCAAATGAAAACGGTTCTCCACAACAGCGGAAGAAACCCAAAGCAAAAAGGCGGCAGAAATTCTCCAGCTCCTCTCCCCTGCGCAGGGGTCTCTGCTAGCCAGCAGTCTACTCTCCACCTCTGTAATCTTAACTGTCAGGATTCCACGTGTAGGTATTTGTCTTTCTGTGCTTGGCTCTTTGACCTAATGAAGTGTCCTCCGAGTTCATCCATGCTGTCCCAAATGATGGGACTGCCTTCGTGTTTATGGTTGAATAGTATTCCACTGCGTGCGTGCCATGGTTTCTGTACCTGTTTAGCTGATGGACACTTAGGTTGATTCAGAACGTGGCTATTGTGAAAAATGGTGCGATAAGAGTACAGCTGTTCTTTTGACAGGCTGATTTAATTTTCTTTGACCATGTACACCCCAGGGTGGCAAAGTACCTGAATGAGTATTTCTCCAAAGAAGACACCGTGGCTAATTGGTATGTGAAAACATGCTCCAGCATCATGATCCAAGAATGATGGGAGAAACGTGTTCAAAGTGACTGGGCAGGATTAAGGGCAATGTGTCCTTTACTGTAACAAATTTTAAACTTTATCTTATGATCACCCCTCACTGAACAACAACTTCAGTACTTTTTGTCAAATAAAAACGTGACGGTGAGTCCGCCTCCATCTTATTCATCAGATCTGCCGCCTCTGGTTCTTCCTCAAATCAAAACGGCCATGAAAGAGAAATGCCTGCGTCAACGCAGGCCAGGAAGGCAGCCACGCTCGTGTGGCAAAAGTCACTCAAGACTTGCAGAAGGGCTTCAGGAAGTGGCAAGAGCGACAGGCTGAGTGTGACTGAACTGCAGGGGAGTACCTCGAGGGGGGTTAACGGCACTGCGCCTTTTACTGTAATAAAATTTAAGAAATTTCAACAATAATCATAGCTGAATCACAGCATGCACCGGCCTCTGGGGACGCTGGCGTTTGGGGACCTTGGCTGAAACACTTTCCTCTGCTCCCCCGCCTCCTGTTCTCAGGGCTCCCAGTCTCGGTGTGCACCAAGCCTCCCGACTGCTCCCCGCAATCACCGCTTAGTCACGGGGTGGGGGTGGGGGAGTGGAGGCCACAGTGGTCAGAGGACTAGCAGGAAACCTTGTTTGTGGGACCCCAGTCTCGTGCCCCGCGGAAGCAGCCGCGTGTGCCTGTGAGTGGAGCGCCCTCTTCTGGGGCCGTCACCTCCCCGTGGCTGCCGTGGGCCCGCCCGATGGGAAGATGCCCAGGCCGAGCTGTCCACCACTTCTAGAGCCAGAGTCCTGCGCTGGGCCTTGGCTCTTAATGAAAGGAATGGGACTGGGTTTCAGGGCTTCCTGTGGTCTGTGATCTTAGCCACATTATTTGCTCTCTTGGAGTCCTCGCGCCTTTCTTTGTAAAGAACAAGAACTCACCCCTTCCTGAGGAAATCAGGCGCACCCCGCACGCTCCCTGCTGAGACCCAAGGGCTGTAAAGAGCACCCGCAAGCTAGCATCCGACTGGCGGCCGGGAAGGGGTGTGTCCAGGTTCAGTGAGGACCGAGGTTCAGAGAGAGTCTGGGCCCAGGGCACCACAGGCAGAACAAGAGTTCGTGAGTCTCTTTCTTCCTGCTTCAGTGAGTTTCCAGTCTAACAGGAAGGACTGAAACTTCAGCCACTTTCTAACTAACTGTGCAATTAGCAGATTTCTCTTCATTCTAGACCTAAAACAACTGAGGCATTAAGGGTCTTTGTCATGGACAACAACAACTGCACCTTTCCGAGACCCCTGCGTGTCCTGTCCTCGGTGTCACCCCGAGCGTCCTTTCAGGGGTAACCCTGGGTACGCGAGGCTGTCTTGGGGCTAAAGGCCCTTGGGGTGGTGGCACCCGACTTCCAGCCAGGCGGCCCCGTGCTCTGTCCGCAGGGGGCTGACGCATGGCTCCGTGCCCTGGCCATCGGGACCTACGTCTCACTGCCCGGGGCCGAACACTGGAGTCAGAGACCCTGCAGCGACCCGGCCACCAGCTCAGGGGAGCGCTGACTGCCGCGGGGAGGGACAGCGAAGCACGGCCACCATCAGCCCGCCAAGCCCTCACAAGCCGGTATGCACTGGAAAGCAACGTCATACAGAGGCCTGCAGCGCTAATTTGCCTTGGTTTTGACACTGGGAGAAAGTGAAAAGTTAGTGTGCTGTATGCGCGCATGCGTACATGACAAACATTCAAGAAGAAAAGAAAGAAAAGGAATAAAACATTCGCAAACCATGTACCTGATAAATGATTAAAGGTTAAGGAACTCCTGCAACTGTAATGAAGAAACTCCCACAACTCCACAGCAAAAACCCAACGTGAAAAAGAACTCAAATACCTCCTAAAGAGGAGCGGCGCTGCCGCGCGCGGACACCAGGGCTCCACGCACACGCACGGGGGGAAGCTCCCTGGCCGGCGGCGCCGCGCCCACTCAAGTCCTGCGGAAGGGGCACCCTGCACTGATGGCCTTACTGTAACTTACAAAAGAAAAATCATAAGCAGAAGCTAGTAAAATATGAAATGTAGCCATCAGGGAGGAAAAGCAAAGCTTAAAGAAGATTCTTGAAAAAAAAATAAAACACAAATACAAATGCCTTAAAGTATCACTCATGGAGCACAGAAAGCTCTAATACTGCTGGTAATACTGTGAAGAGAAGAGATGTGGAGATGGCATTAGCATAAACCACATGAAACTGCTGTGTTTGTAGATTTTTAAAAAGGTCAAATGTTGGCAACTTCCTATGGCTTAATCTAATAAAATTTCAAATAAAATGGCTGCTAATAAATTTGAAAACCCAGACAAAAAGTATAAATGCCTAGGAAGGAGGGGTGTGGGAACCGTGTGCCCCAGAGAATGTAGGAGGGCTGGTCTGAAGACGGTCAGGCCCAGGAGAGCAGCGCCACGGGATCCGGCAGAGGGCCTGGCCCGAACGCCCCGTGCTGCGCTCTAGAGCCGCGGCCGGCAGCGTGGTTCTGATACAGGACCACAGGGGCCCGTCGCCATCTGAGAACCCCGCACGTCCCCTTGCCCTGAAGGAATGCACAGGCTCCTTGCAGCTTAATGCAGGCCTCAAGCAGGGTCAAGCTGAGTGACTCCCAGGATGGTCAGGAAAATCACACCTGACAGACCCTGCCGCCGGGCAGCACCCAGCCACCAACCAGATGACGGCGCTCGCGCCGCCCTAGAAACTAACATGGCTTATACCAGGCTAAGTCTTCTGTGGGAAGGTTCTGAAATACCCAGGGAAGGATACAGCTCAGTGTGAAAGCCCCAGGTTCAACCCTCAGTAACACACACACACACACACACACACACACGCATGCACACACACGTGCAAGCACACACATTCAGACAGGCAGCAGCATGACATCTAAGGTGAGAAGGGATGGACAAGGAACGGCTCGGTCACACAGCTGCTAAATGGTAGAACCCAGCACAGAATCCGGCTTTTGTGATTTGTCACCCAGTGTCCCCTTCACGGCATGCTGTCCTCGGTGGCACCAAAGCCATAACAACATTAGGGAGGCGAATGTCTAGAAAAACTCTTCACCTTTACCAGAATTGAGTGGACAATGAGAAAGCCAGACTGGAGGGACAGGAGACAGCCACACCGCCCCGTGAGCCCGGAGTGTCACAGAGCGGCAGAGCCCTGGGTACTTACACGGCGAGGGATCCACGAAGTACGGGTCGATATTATGCAGCAGCTCCACTCTGGGGGACGGGCTTCCTTCACTGGAAAAGAAGTTTTTAGGAAATGTTAATTTCCTCTCTCACATGGGCAAGTTATTTTAATACTTCCTTTCCTTGTATTTGTTGAACATAACAAACCCGATGGTGCCAGTTAACAATTTTATCATGAATTCAGCGGTCTCCAAAATCTGTGCTTGATGTATCTTGAAGAAGTCATGTCTGAACACTTCAGATAAAAACGTCAACATCAAGCATATGACGACATAAACATAAATACATGAAAGAGCCCAGGACCCGTGCAGTAACACTGTAGCTGTACTTAAACACCGCGCTCTTCCACCCGAGAAATGAGGACGCTGGCAGCTTCGTACCAGGAGACGGAGAAAGGGCACCTGCCAAACAGCGGCGCCTCTGAAGGCTGCAGTGCGTATCACGAAGACAAACTACATCACAAACCTTAATACCTCCCACAGCCAAATGGATCGCAGATTTAAGACAAATACCTGCGAAATGATCTGAACACTTTTTTGAAAAGGGTCCACGAAGCTACAGTCACAACCTGCATTAGTGCTAAAAACAAACCTGGAGGCCACTTGGTTCCCCCCCTCCCTGGTAAATCGCTGGCAGAACACTGGGCTGTGTGGCTCTCCGGAGAGTGCCCACCAGACACACACAGGAGTGCATGGGGTACACGGGTCATTTTGCTGCTGTAGACTCGGGTTTGGGGAAACTGTTAAACACAGTCTATAGCGCCAGGAGAGCACTACAGACCTCTTGATAATCCAGTGCTGTTCAGCTAAGGTAGCAAAGCGCGGTTCACACCACAGAATTACATGCAATCTGAACAACTAGCAAGGCTCTTCAGGTAACCAAGAAGACCTGCTTTCAAGTCACCCAGTACACACAGCCCCAAACACTATTAACTGTTCACAGCAATGATCTGGGACGTCAAGGACCAGTAAAATTTCAAAATCTCTCAGTTGTGATTTGCAACTTAATAAATTGCTAAATAAGCAAATGTTAACATGCCTAATCTGGTGGCTTAAAAACAAGCAAAGAATTAAAATCTTCAGTAATAATAGCAAGAAAACCAAGAGGGGACATCAAAATGAAAACATGATAAAGTCTTTATATTATTTGGGAAAAGGGCAAAGTTACTGATTTAGATTTAGCTAAATAAAATTTATGTGTTAGGTTGTGAGGGTAATATTTTATTTTATTTCATTTTATTTTATTTTGTTTTTTGGTACCAGGGATCAAACTCACAACCTTGTGCCTACCAGGCAGGCACTTAGGCCACTGAGTTAAACCTCCGGTCCTATTTTTTGAGACAGGGTCTCACTATGCAGTTCAGGCTGGCCTTGAACTCACTTTGTAGCCCAGGCTGGTCTCGAACTCACAATGATCCTCCTGCCTCAGTCTTCTGAGTACTGAGATTAAAGGCAGGTGCCACCACACCCAGATCTGTGAGGGTAATAATTTAAAACAATGAATTTTGCTACATCAAATCAAATAAAAATTCATTTAACTCAAAAGACGGTGAGACAGTATGACTTATCAGGCTTATGGGATGCAATGAAAGAAGTTCTATGAGGGGAGTTCACAGCAGCGAATTCCCACAACGGAGAAACACAGCAAGCTCGAATAGCTAATCTAACGTGGAAGCTCAAGATTCCAGAAAAAGAAGGGCAAGTTAAACCCAAAGCATGTATGAGGGAGAAAATTATAAAGATCAGAGCAGAAATCAATGCAATTGAGACTAAGAAAACAATACAGGGAATCAATGAATTGAGTTGGATCTTTGAAAGATTAAATAAAACAGCAAACTCAGCCAACTTTATCAAAAAAAGGAGAGAAAAGACCCAAATCCATGCAATTAGGAATGAAAAAGGGTGAAATCACAATGGATCTTGCAGAAATCTAGTAGATCATCAATTCCTACTGTGAGAACCTGTACTCTAATAGGATAAAAAATTGAGAAATAATGGGCAGATTTGTACATCTACATGAATCACCAAAGCTGAATCAAGAAGATACAAATATTCTAAATTACGTGGTATCAGTCAATGAAATTGAAGGAGTAATTAAAAAAAAAAAAACTACCAACAAAGAAAAGCTCAAGTTCTAACAGGTTCACTGCTGAATTCTACAAGAAATTTCGAAAAGAACTAATGCCACTTCTCCTCAAACTCTTTAATGAAATTCAAAGGGAAGCAATACTCCTAAAGTCAGTCCTGAAAGTAAGCATTACTTTGATACCAAAACCAGAGAAAGATTCAACCAAAAAAGAGACTTATAGGCCAATCTCCTTAATGAACATAGATGCAAAAATCCTCAATAAGATACCGGCAAACAGAATGCAACAAATCATCAAGAAGGTTATACATCATGACCAAGTACGATTCATCCCAGGGATGCGAGGATGGCTTAACATATGCAAATCAGTAAATGTAATACATATTAACAGAGCCAAGGACAAAAACCACATGATTATCTCAACAGATGCAGAAACAGCATTTGACAAAGTTCAAAGTTATCGCTTGATAAAAACCCTACAGAAAATTGGAATAAAAAGCCTTTATCTCAATCTGATAAAAGTCACCTATGACAAACCAACAGCCAACATCATACTAAACACACACAAATTGAAAGCTTTCACTGTAAAATCAGTAATAGGACAAGGATGCCCACTGTCACTACTTCTGATCAATATAGTTCTGGAAACAGTAACCAGAGCAGTTAGACAAGAGAAAGAAAAGGAATAAGGATAGGAAAGAAGAAGTTTAATTATCATTATTGCAGATGACATAACACTCTACATAGAAGACCCCAAAACCTCCAACAAAAGACTCCTAGAATAACCTAATTCGGCAGCATAGTAGATACAAAGTTAACACTCAAAAACCAATAGCATTCCTACACACAAATAACAAACACACTGAGAGAGAAATAAGGGAAACCACACCTTTCCCAATAGTACCAAGAAAAATGAAATACTTAGGAATCAATCTAACACAGAAAGGTGAAGGCCTATACATTGAAAACTACAATAGTATTTTTCAAAAAAGGAAATTGAAGAGGGTATCTGAAAATGGAAAGATATCCCTTATTCCTGATTAGGCAGAACCAATGAGGTGAAAACAGCCATACTTCCAAAATTGTTATACATATTTAATGAAATTCTAGTCAAAATACCAATAGCATATCTCAGAACTAGAAAATACAGTCCTAAAATTCATTTGGAACCAGAAGAGACCTAGAATAGCAAGAGCAACGCTGAGCAACAAGGGAAGGGCAGGGGGCATCACAATCTCTGATCTGAAGATAGACTACAAAGCTACTGTGATAAAAACAGCATGGTACTGGCAAACAAAACAAAACACAGACCCGAGGGTCAGTGGAACACGATAGCAGATGGAGAAACAACTCCAGACACACTCAGCCACCTTATCTTTGACAGAGGGGCCAAACACCTTCACTGCAAGAATGATGCTGGGAAAACTGACTTTCCACATGCCGCAGATTAACCCTAGACTCATGTTTCTCACCACGCACTAAATTAAAATGGAAATGGATCAAAGACATAAATATAAAAACAGACACACTTAATCTGCTGGAAAAGAGAATAGCTAAAACTCTTGAAGATACAGGTGTAGGCAAAAACTTTCTCAAAAAAAAAAAAACACCCTGATTGCAAAGGAAATATTACAAGTAATCAACAACTGGGATCATATCACATTAAAAAGCTTTTGCACTGCAAGAAAAACCATCAACAGAGTGAAGAGACAACCCACAGAGTGGGAAAAATTTTACCAGCTACTCCTCAAAGGACCAATCTAGAATATATGAAGAACTCAAAAAATCAAATCCCTCCCCCAAATCTAAAGACCCAATTCAAAAGTGGGCATCTAAAATGAACAGGCATTTCTCAGATGAAACAAATACAAACAGCAAATAAATACATGAAAAATTGCTCAACATCACTGATCATTCAAGAAATACAAATTAAAGCAACACTGAGATTCCATCTCACTCCAGAAAGAATGATTATCATCAAGAAATCTACCAGTAACAAATGCTGGGGTTGGGGGCTGTAGGGAAAAAGGAACTCTTCTCCACTGCTGGAGTGTAGACTGGTGCAACCACTGTGGAAATCAATGTAGAGATTCCTAAGAAAACTAGGACTAGAGGCTCTATTCAACCAGATAGTTCCCTTCTTGATATCTTCCCCAAAGAATTAAAAGCATCAGACCACAGCAATATATGTATACCCATGTTTATAATGGCACAGTTTTTAATAGATAAATCTTGGAAACAACTCAAATGCCCAACAACCAATGAATGGATAAAAAGTGCAGGTTTTTTTTATACAATGGAATACTATGCAGCCATAAATATGGGTATACTTGAGTCATGTGTGGGAAAATGGGTGCACCTTAAGACCATAGTTTCAAGTGAAATAAATTAGACACACAAGTTTAAACATCACAATATTTATCTTGTGTGAGAAACCCAAAGGGTAAATAAGGAGTACAATGGAGGTTAGATACTGGGCAATAAGAACATGTTCAAATGGGAAATAAAACAAGGGAGGGAGGAGGGAGAAGAGAAGGAAGGGCAAATTTAAAAAAGAATAGAAGGAAAAAAATGAAACAAAACTTTTGTAAATGGGGAGGGAAAGAAGAGCTGAAGGGAGCAGATGAGAATGGGAAAAAAAAAAGAATTAAGCTACATTATGTCCAGGTACAAATTCCCTGCAATGAATGTGCTCAATCTGTATGAAAAATATGCAATAATTAAAAAAAATAACTAAAATGAGAAAAACAAAAGGAAGCAAAAAATGAAAGGGAAAATAAGTTTGAAGTACATATTAATATAACCACTTTTCTTTAAAAATAGAAAGTCCTGGTATACCCAAAACGTGACTCACAGTTTTATTTATTTACTTATTTATTTATTTTTTATGGCACCGGGGATCAAATGCACAACTTTGCGCCTGCCAAGTGGGCATGTAAGCCATTAAGCCAAACTCCTGGCCCTAGTTTTTTGAGGCAGGGTCGCACTATGTAACTCAAGCCTGCCTTGCGCTCACCTTATAGCCCAAGCCGGCCTCGAACTCACAACGCTCCTCCTACCTCAGCCTCTCAAGTGCTGGGATTAAAGGCATGCGCCACCACACCCGGCTAACTCACAGTTTTAAATAAAATATTCTCTTCTAGTAATTCTCGAGTGTATTTATATGTATATTATTTATTCATTTTATTTTTTTCGTTATTCGGAAGAGCCACCAGTATTTTAAAATACGTAAGGTAAGATGACTCGGTCAGATAAGGTAACTCTCTTGGACCTCAGAGGTTGTGGATAACCCTAGCTGACTAATTACTCATTGGGGAAAATCTTCATCAGCAGAATCATCATGATGCTAACAAAAGTCAAGAAAGAAAACCAAAAAAAAAAAAAAACCACCAAAAACCAAAAAGCAAAAACCCTCCCCTGCTGATTCTGCTTTCACAATGTACTAATCAGGATATTTTGATAAGGACGTGGTTAGAGAGATGAGCCAAGGAAACAATATGTGACAAGGATTAACACAATGAGCAAACACCCTCAGGAACTCCATCTGGGTTACTAAACAAATCAGGAAAACCAAGGGAATTGAATAAAATATGATAAATCTGAGGTTGCCCCACCTTGAACTATGAAAGGATGTTAAAATACCTAACAAGCTCCTCTATTAATTAATCCCCGGGGTCAGTACTTTAGAAAATGATGGATTTTATAAATATTTACAAGTGAACTGTAGGGGCAAATTAGTCGAACGTAAACAAAACCCCGGGCAAAACACAGATTGCTAACAGTACATGATCATCACATGCGGGTCTGTGGCTGAGGACCACAAGGTCACCACATGCTCATCTGTGTACCATGTGTTTGACAAACGCGCCTTGTTGTGTCTCTATGAGAGTGTTTCTTGCCCTTGCTCACACTGACCTTGTCCCCTTCCCAGAATCAAAGGCTGAGACCCTGGCTGCAACCCTGGCTGTGACCCTGGAAGTCTGCACACATCCCCCAGCCCCCAGCGCCCCAAGTGGGAGGCTCCCTGTCTGGCAGCATCGCTCTGCTGCTGAGGCAACTGCTCTTCAGCCTTCTCTGCGTTTGCCACACTTTAAATAAACTTTCGCTTTGAGCTACACCAGCCTCAATGCCCCCACTCGGCTTTAGGAGCCCCCTTCTTCATTTCTCGCTGGAGTAAGACAAGGACCAGAGAGAGGTGGAGGGTCATCACAGGGGACTCCCGGCCCCCTCACACCCCCAATAATGAAGCACATTTTTTTTTAAGAAAATGTATACATACACGGGAGGGGAGGACGGGAAAGTGGGAAGACGCGCACCGAAGCGTTAACGGGGTGGCAGGTGGGTGGGGTGAGACTTTACATAACCAGCCTGCACTGTCAGTGCGATCAACAATTGGTTAAGATTTCTAAAGCTAAAATGTTGCACAGGTAATCTGTGGACATTTCCAAGCTCCCAAAAGCACAACGCTTAAAAGTGCAGCAAGAGGACACAGACAGTGACAGCGTTCCAGGAAGCTAAAGGCAGGGAGCACCGACTACAGTTGCAAGGTACGTGAGTATTTGAATGCATCAGTTTATCTGCGGCACTGAACTGCATCCCACCCATTCCCAAGCCATCCCAACACCACGTGAGCCGCCTCTCAGGCATCTAGATGTTTCCTGGCATCTTCAAGAATGAGACTGCTCTCATACAGAGATGGACACAGCGGTGAGCTTAGGACACTGAAGCCCCAAGTTCTACCCCTGAGTTCTCTTCTTGCGCCGTCTGGAAAGGGTGCAGAGACTGTGCCTGTGCGGGAACAGGCACTCAGGGAGAAGGAAGGAGGCCTGAGGCGGGGAGTCACGAACTCAGCAGGTGGAGGCCAAAAGGGAAACTCCTGTCACCCGGAGAACATGGGCTGGAGCAGGGGGTGGTGGGAGCCAAGGAACACTAAAAACACACTCTGCAAGCCGGGCAGTAACTGAGCCATGACTGAGAAGACTGGCAGAGAGCAGAGACACGGGTCCTGGGAAGCGGGCTGAGGCGCATTGCTGGGGGCGCGGCGGGGGACCCTCTGACACAGAGGAAGGATGTGTCCTGCACTCTGCTCGGGGCCCACTGCCCAGGTGAGAGCTGGATTTCCTCGGGCCTGGGAAGCTGGACTTTGGGACCTGGGAAGGAACATCCACCACCACACTCATAAATCAACTTCCTCTTTACATAAATATAAAGGGGAGTTCAAATACCCACACTCTCTCAGTGTGGCTTCCAAATTTTTCTTGTTTTAAGAACTCACAAATCCTTGGCCACTTAAACGTGAGCCATCTCCAACAATTAGACAAAAAAAAATCTCACTCCTCCAACAGGCAAGAAACACTTGGTCTTTTTGGTGCATGTACATTTTTAGGACAAATATTTTCCACTGTGGTGTTATTCTCTCTCTTCCCATTCCTCTGGAAATTTTTTGTCTTTGCTTTTTGACCCACAGTCTTCCTACATAATTCAAGCTGGCCTCAAACTCACATTGATCCTCCTGCCTCAGCCTCCCCAGTACTGGGATTACAGGCGTATGCCACTATGCCAAGCTTCCCCTGGCAATCTTTGTCATCAATAATCACTTTCTCATGTGTGTTCCTCTATCCTTAAGTTAAGAGCAAAATAGTAAGTGCTATTTATCAGCCATTTTGTCTTTAACATTAAGAAGCTCCAGTGTTTTGCATTACTGATTTGCAAGCTCTGTGGCACGTCCGAAGCCCAGATGCACATTCTGCCCGCGTCCTGGTGAGAGCGCCGGGTGGAACCAGACCTTGGCTTCTGAACTCCCAGCTGTTCCCAAAGAAGCAGAGTGTGCTGCCCATCCTCGGGCTGTGCTGCTCAGGCTGGGGCGCAGTTCTCACTTATCAGGCTCTCGGGCTGCGAAGGACCCAGGAATCTATTTCTCCCCAGCCCCCAGGTGATGGCACAGCTGCTGGCCGCACCGCACTTCAAACACGCGGCAGCCTTCACACAGCCCTGGGCTGGTGGAAGTCTCTGGGGCTAGAAACCCACTTGGGGGGTGACCGCTCCAGAGCAAGGCTTCTCATCTGGGCCCCCAGGCCAGGGCCAGGGATGTTTCCATACCCTGGAGGCGATTTTACTGCTGAGATTCAGTCAGGGCATAAAGATTTGTAGGAGTACTCAAGCTGATTTTTTAAAATTAATTTTGTCCAAATAAAATGTACAAACCACAGCTGCCCATTGACAGTGTGTTATTAAATGTTTTCGGTACGTTCAGTCAGCACGGTCTAATTTTCGGAACTTGTTTAACTCCCCGAAAGCACTGGCATCTTCTTTACTTTCTACCCTGCCTAGCTGTCTCTGTCGATTTGCCTATTCTGAACATTTCATAGAAATGGAATCATACAATGCGTAGCCTTTTCAACGGCTCCTTTCACTTCATAGCATATTTCTGGAGTTTATCCGTGCTGTGCTGTACGTTAAAAACGCCCTTCCCTTATATGGCTAAACAGCGCTCCGTGGCAGGGATGTATGCCGCATCTCCTTTATTTAGCTGGTAGACATCTGGGTTGCTGCCACTTTGGGCTCTTACGAATAACACGGTTACGAACACTCATGCACAGGTTTCTGTGTGGCCACTTATTTTCACTTGAGTACGTAACTAGGAGTTGAACTGCAGCGTCTGTGGTAACTCCGTATTTAACTGAGGATTTGCCAAACCGATCTCCAAAGCTTCCACACCACCGCACACTCTCA
Organism: Dasyprocta punctata; assembly: GCA_004363535.1. Taxonomy (NCBI): domain Eukaryota; kingdom Metazoa; phylum Chordata; class Mammalia; order Rodentia; family Dasyproctidae; genus Dasyprocta; species Dasyprocta punctata. The sequence goes on along the minus strand of RJWM01014538.1, from coordinate 29,308 downwards.
GCAGCAGTGCAGGAGCATTCTCATTTCTCTACTCTCTGGGCAATGCTTAGCAATTGTCCTTCTTTTTTATTACAGCCGTCCTGGGTGGTGTGACGTGGCACCTCATTGTGGGCTGGCACTGCATTCTGCTAGTGCCTACGACGCTGGCATCTTTAATGTATGCACTGATGACTGTCATATATTTTTTTGAGGAACGTCGATTCAGAGTCTTTGCTCTTTGCCAGTTGGGCTATGGGTCTATTTATAACTGAGCCGTAAGATTTACTTACACATTCTGGATGCCAGTCCCTGATTCGCTAACATTTTCGCCCATTCCATGGGCTGTCCTTTGGTTTTCTTGGTGGTATCTTTTACTTTAATCTTTGAGGTAGTTCAACTTATCTATTCTTTCTTTTATTGCTTTCTGTCTACTGAAGTGGACTGAAGAAAGAGAGTGTTCGTTGTATGTTCGTTCATAACCATTTCTGTGCAATCACAATCATTCTATATAATAAACAGGGCCCTATACCATAGATAAGTAGGCCCACAAAATGGTTAGAGGAGCATTACTGTATTACAGACTGCTGGCGTCCATTTTCCATCTGTAACTCTCTATATACTCATCTGTATGTATTCACTTATAGGTAATACTGCAAATACTGTAGTTTCCTATGATTCTTCCAAACACTAACCGAACCCCAAGTTTCATTTCAGTAGAATCAAGGCACCAGAAAGTGGATTCCTCCTGACCCGTCCTGAAGGCTCCACTCTCTCACGCGCAGTACAGCGCTGCCGGTAGCCCAACCTCTCGGGGACAAACCACTGGCTAAATAAACATTAGCCTTATTTTCCTTGTTAAGAGAATTAAATTAATCCCTTCCTGCAAAAAAGAGATACTTCTACTGCAAAACACAGATCCTGACTCTGCAGACGTAGGAAGAAGATGACCACAGGCAGCGGCTTGGCCCTGAGACATACACATGAGAAAACAGGACGGGAACAGTGGACCCCCTGTGCCCTCGCCTAGCTGGTAAGCATTCCCTTTGGAAACACAGTGGGGTAGCTCTGACTTTAATTTCTAAGACATGTCAAGATGAGACACGTCTCTCCCATGTGGGAGCCTCTTTTTAGAAAAACACCAGTGTCACCATAGCTAAGTCACACTCTATTCATCATGAACTGCGTATTAAAAGAAATAGCGTAATTACTCATGAATTTTCCTTTTTTTCTTTTTTGGTGTAGGCAGATGGTACAGTTTAGCTGTATAAGCAACACCGTCTTTAATAGGCTATTGGTTCCATTTGTGAAATGTGACTCTGAGTAACAGCCGCTGACGCTGATGAAAAACAATTCTTCACCAGTTGCACAAGTTCACGAAATGCCCAGCTTCGGGTGAGCCAGGGCAATGGGTGTCTTCACGACTGCAGATTTGGGCTCCAGATGGATGGAAACAAAGCCAAGTTGCCCACTCAGCTTCCTTAGGACAGGAACCCCGGGGACCGTCGCGGACTGACTCGCGTGCCAGACCCGCCAGCACCTCCTACCAGTCACGGCAGTAAGTGGACACCACTGTGTCGGGAGAGAGGATAGCAGCACGGTGTCCACCTCAGGCCACTTCCCGAGGCCTCTAACTTGTGAAATGGGCATGTTCCACCCAGGCCTTGACGACCACATTAGAGCTAGTTTCAGCGTTTGCTTATTTGGGCCAGGCTGGTGTGAGTGATAGCGGTCAGCACCGAAAGCACATTTTACGTTTTCGTTTGCACGCCTTGCATGTGTTACCTCATTTAATCCTCAGCATCGTGAGACAGGCTCAACTGGGACAGTGTGGTCAAGTGACTTCCAAGACCGCAGCCGCACAGGTGATTGTCGGCCTGGGCTTGCAGCTCAGGCCCGCTGACCCCCGTGGCTCACTCCCCACGCAGGGCCGAGCCGACTGCTTAGTAAAATGTGGATGTCTGACTCTTAAGGCTCCACAAGCAAATAACTGTTAATACACGCCAGTGAGTCTTCTCCATCCTCTTCTCCTAAAGACGGTACAAAGTGATGTTCTGCTGTTGACGACATTTCAGCATTCAATTTAAATCTACCCCAAATTTCATGTTTCCTAGATTAGTTTTATTTTTAAAAAACAGGACAAGGAGACACTGATTGGTGACTAGTTTCCAATGCGCCATAAATATTTTCTGAAAGTCTACAGTTTCAGACACTGAGATCACACCATTGTCCACTTATAAATAGAGCTTCCAGTTTTTGACTCTTATTTCCCTACTCATTGAAGGGTGGGACAGTAAAACTCTTCCCATAAATAAATGAAATGCGATTCCATCCCATCCTTCCCTCGCCGCGCTGCTGATCGTCTGCTGGCAGACACACCCTGGAAGTCAGTATCAAATTTTTAGAAAAGCAAACAGCCAGCGCAGTATTTTCTGAGAAGAGTTTTTGAAGGAGCGGTGGGGCAGAAAGCAGTTACTGATTAAAACACTTAGGGGCTCCCCGGGGTCAGTTTCGCCTAACACTGTGGGTGCCCCGATCTGCACCGGCTTCCCTGCCCAGCCCTGAGCTCTCAGCACACTGCGTCCGGTGCTAAGTGAGCACTCTTCCGCTAAATCCTCAAGGAAGTGTTTATAAGATAAGAACCACTGTTGTTCACTCTAAACAGGGAAATGGACAATTGAAAATGTTAAGGAACTCGCCCAAGATGGCACAGGGGGCAGGATGAGAGGATCGTGCGACGGTAGTGAAATTCTTTGGAGGACTCACTTTCTTCTGTGTGCGTGTGGGGGTGTGTGTAATGCTGGATTTACATACATCCCACGCTCCTTGAAAAGCCCTTTAACATGCAAACCTCACCGTGAATAAAGAGTTTAGCCATGGAAATTACAAAATTTTGATTAAATTTGGTGAAGAAATACTTAAGTTGAGTTCACTTGGTAAAGAATAGGAAATATTTTTCATTATTACTCATTTTTTATGAAGGAGGCTTTCTACAGTAGACTTCTCAAGAAAAAGGTCACTGCTTCACACTGTTTCTATAATTTTTCCCTATTGATTACTGAGAAATAATTGGTAGGCCTTCTGGGTTAGCATCAAGACAAACCAGAGGGGCTAAAATTCCCTTTTTCCAATTTCCAATTTAATACCCATGAAGAATTACAAAACGATGAAAACTGGCAACGGTGCTGGAAACTGAGGAGGAGACAGATGCCAAGGTCCTCGGGGGATTTCATCAGTGCCAACGCTAAAGAGATTAACAACATATTCTTGGATTTACCACAGGAATCAAAACCTGATCCCAAGGAAAGCAGAAAAAGATGGATTCATTTTGTCCACCTCTGCCCACATAACTCGGGCACTGCCCCAAACAAAGAGTGCGCAGATCTCTGCGTCCTGGGGGTGGCAGACTGCAGGCTCACAGGGAGAAGCCACCGGGCACCCGCGAGCATCCCCAGAGCCCCTCAGAGCCACCAAGCGCTCACACAGGGGAGGAGCCCTCTTCTAAAAAGAGGGTGGAAGCCGGGCGTGGTGGCGCAGGCCTTTAATCCCAGCACTTGGGAGGCTGAGGTAGGAGGAGCATTGTGAATTCGAGGCTGGCTTGGGCTACAACGCAAGCGCAAGGCCAGCCTGAGCTACATAGTGCGACCCTGCCTCAAAAAACTAGGGCTGGGAGTTTGGCTCAGTGGCTTAAGCGCCTGTCTGGCAGGCGTGAGGCTGTGAGTTAGATCCCCGGTGCCACAAAAAAAAAAAAAAAAAAAGAAAGAAAGAAAGAAAAAGAGGGTGGAGAATCGAAAATAACACCTCATTTCTTGAACATTTCAACTTAAAAAGCATAGACAACCACTTGGTGCTCTGTGTCACAGATACAAGTGCTTCATTTATAGTTCCCAGTGCTGTCCCAGTGGCGTGGGCCAAGAATCCCAGTACTCAGGAGGCTGAGGCAGGAGGATTAGCACAAGTTTCAGATCAACCTAGGCTACATAGTGAGTTCAAGTTCAGCCTGAACTAAATAGTGAAATCCTGTCTCAAATTAAATTAAATTAAATTAAATTAAATTTTAAAAAACAAGTAACTGTGATGCTGACACAAAGGGTCAGTTAAAAAAAAAAGTAGAGCGAGAACCTAAGAACATGTGAGTGTCTACATATCCAGAATAACAGTGGTGTCCTAATTGAGATCCATTCCTGCAGTCTTCTAAAAACCATATTCATAAGGAAAGTAAAAACACCCTACTTTCAAGCCTACGACACGAACAAGAGATGGGGCACGCGCAAGGCCCAGAAGCAGACGAGGTGACCTGGGACACGAGGCCGGCACCAGCCGGGGCAGCTGACAGTGCGGGAGGGCGCCAGCCAGAGGGAAAGGGACAGGTCGCCTCGAGGTGACTCCAGCAAGAGGCTCACCCTGGGGGGGCACAGTGCTGCCCGAGGCTGACGCCCTGTGGCTTGGGAGGCGCACAGGATGCAGAGGTCCCCACGGTTCTGAGAGCGGAGGGGCAGGAACAGGCTTCTCTGGAAGACGGGAGGGAAAGGAAGGTAGGAAGCGGCTGAAGAGCAGGGTTTTCCTAAAACAGCAGAGAAACATAAAAATCATGAGAGGGCCGAGCACAAAGAAACGGGCAGAATTTGTTGAAGCAATCACACTGTCTTCTAGTAACACAAGGTGCTTCTGAACAAAGAAATAAACTCTCCAAATCCTACCCTCACGGGAATAAACCAAAAGACACAAACATGGACAACAATGAAAAGAATCCAGCACCTACACAGTTACCACAGAGGTTTTAAAAACAGCAAATGAGAATCCAAAGCTCTTGGCAAATGAAAACTACTTTAAACTACTTTCCTACTACGGAAAAAAGTCACAAAGGAGAGAAAAACTGTTATGCAATATTTCAACATGAATTAAATATAGTTCAATCAGCAACTGCTAATATGTAAAAAGCACCATGAATCAGAAATTTAAAAACCCAAATACTGAGTGAAGGGAAGAAACTGAAAAAAAACAAAACAAAACAACAACAACAACAAAAAATCTCAGAGAATGAAGGGACATTATCTATATAACTGAAAGAATATGAAGGTTTATCAAGAATAGAAATGAACTGGTTCAACCACTTTGGAAGTCAGTGTGGAGATTCCTCAAAAAACTAGCATTGGAGGTCCCATTCGACCCAGCTGTTCCCCTTCTGGGTATCTTCCCGAAAGAATTAAAAACATCGTACCACAGTGATATATGTGCACCCATGTTTACAGCAGCACAGTTTACAGTAGCCAGATCTTGGAAACAACCTAAATGTCTGTTGACTGAGGAATGGATAAAAAAGATGTGGTATTTCTATACAATACAGTACTACTCAACCACAAAGAATGATAAACTGGACACTTATAGGTAAATGGATGCACCTTGAGAACATACTTATTAGTGAAATAAATAAGTCATGCACGTGTAAACATATTGTTTCATTAATGTGACAAGCTGAAAGAAAAAACATGTATATGTGTATGTATATGTATATAAAAAATAGTTAAGATAGTTTAAAAAAAAAAAAGCAGCAGCACACTGGCCTCCTTAGTCATGCACACGGCCTGTTCAGAAGTAAACTCAATGCCTCCCCTAGCTGAGCACCTCTGTGGGTTCCGCCTTCCCTTCTACACCTTGTCCAGTCTTTTTGTCCCAGAGAGAATGACCTCAGCCAAAGCAACGACCCAGGTCACACCTGCCTTTACTTTAGCTAACCCACTGTGAGCCAATCTGAATTGACTTTTGGATGTCTTAAGAAATTTTTGATGTGCTACAAGGTTTAGGTTTTTTCCATGTGGATGTCCAGTTGTTCCAGAATATTCACTGAAGGTACAATCCTTTCTCAACTAATTGCTTTTGCATCTTTCTCAGAAATCAATTGTCTGTTATGTGGGTATCTATTTTGGGACTTCATTTTGGTACCCTGGTGGTTTGACTATCTTGACATCAATACTATTTTGTCATGATTAATGTAACTTTGTGATAGGTCATGGGATTGGGGAGGGTTGGGGCTCTAACTTTGTTCCTTTATCAAAGTTTTTTAGAGTCTTATGTATTTCTACAAAAAGGTAAGAATCAAAATGTTAATTTTTATAAAAAATAATATTGGCATTTTGATAAGGGACTGTAGTTTCTGATCTTTATTGTTTTCTTCTATTTATTTTTGGTTTTATTCTATCTTTTATTTCTAATTTCTTAAGGAAAGATATGAGGATATTTCATAACTTTCTTCTTTTTTAATAAATGCACTTGGTGTTATAAGTTTAAAAAAATAAAAATAAAAAAGAATAGAAATGAAAAGCAAGAAGATAATTCAAAATAAAGGCAAGTAAAAAGGCAAAAAAATCAAAGAGTAAGTGAGCAAAACAAATGCTACGTAAAGAAAACTCAACAGCACCTGTAGCTGGAGCCCCGAGGATGGACCCTGGAACAGTGGAACACACTATTTACAACTGTAATTCAGAAACTTCTGAAATAAAGGAGATCTGAATGCACGAACTCGATGAGTCCACTCTGTGATTGGGAAAACTGCACCAGCGCAGTCAACTTTGGACACAGTTAGCAAAAGTCTTAGACTTTAAATAATAACAAGAGTAACAATGAAAACCTCCTGGACCTCCAGATAAAAAGACCTGTGGACTTTAAAAAGAAATAAAATCAGGCTAACATTAGGCTTAGTAGCAACACAGATAACGAATAAAGACTGAGATAATACTTTGAAGAAACTGAAGGAAGAAACTATGAGACAAATTTTTTTAAATCAGTTGAGCTGTTTTTTAATTATCAACATTGTAACAAATGTTTTAATAAACATGCAGGAATTCAAAGAATCCTGAGAACTATATTATATTCAAGGATGAATTCCTTCAGCTAAGAGATAATCATGAACACTTTGGAAATGGAAAGGTACTTAGCATTGAATATATTTTTATGGATCTAAAATTTTTAAAGGATGTAGATAAGGAAAGAATGGCCTTATTCTATTCTATTCTATTCTATAACATTCTATTTCAGAAAGCTGGATTCTAGACTGAATTTAGAAACACTTGAAAGTGAGAAATAAGCGAGGAAATACTGCTTAAGAAATCATAGGCACGCCGGGCGTGGTGGCACACGCCTTTAATCCCAGCACTCAGGAGGCTGAGGTAGGTGGACCGTTGTGAGTTCAAGGCCGGCTTGGGCTACAACGTGAGCATGGCCGGCCTGAACTACATAGTGAGACCCTGTCTCAAAAAAAATAGGGCCAGGAGTTTGGCTCAGTGGCTTAAGCGCCTGCTTGGCAGGCGCAAGGTTGTGAGTTCGAACCCCGGTACCGACAAAAAAAAAAAAGAAAGAAAGAAATCACAGGCACAAAGCCACACTTGGTGTGCACACACGTGATCCCAGTGCTCGGGAGGCTGAGGCAGAAGGATCTCTGTGAGCTCAAGGTGAGCCTGGGTTACACAGCAAGACCCTGTCTCAACCCCCTTACACCACCATCAAAACAAAACAAAACAAAAACAAAAAAACTGTCTCTGAGTACTTTCAGTTCCAGCTAAGAGAGGGAAACAGGCAAAACATTTTCTTGCCTTCTTGCCTAAATGAACTCAAAGAAAGACAGACAGAATGCATGAAACAACAGCTTCAAAGCTCCTGATAGCAGTCAACGGAGGATGACCCTGGACAGGACGAAAGATGGGAAACGAAGGAGGTGAATCCCAGGCTTGCTCCAGCTTAGTGGGGAGCAGAAGGGCAACTGGGGCGGCCCCGTGTCTTCCCACAGCTGAGACAGAGCTGAGAGCCCAGAAGACCACGCCATGGAGATGAAGGACAAAGACAGGGCTGAACAGAGGACCCTGGAGCCCCCAGAGGACGGGCTCTGCGCCGAGGAGAGGCCGCCCGAGAGCACTGCAGAGAACAGGGCGCAGTGGGCAGCGGTGCCCGCACCCGACAGTCAGCCGGGACTCAGTCTATGTGGTAAGAGTATGTCTATCATTTTAAAATTAATTTATAGGTCTAACCTTCTCCAACTGAGTTTATAAGAAGCTTTTCTTGTAACAGCAAAATAATTCTATAGAGTTCATCAGGAAAAAATTAAAAAGTTAAGAAAATTTTGTAAAGGAAATATAATGCAGGCATGGTTAATAAATTTCCACAAGGATTTAAACACCCAACAGGGATGACAACAGGGAACAGAAGGGTCTGCAGACTAAAAGCACGGGGCCAGCGAGAGCTTAAAACACAATCAAAGTGACATAAGTCACTGAAAAGGAAGTATTATTCAATAATCCACCAGGGTCATTTTGTTAATATGTGGAATAAAGAATAAAGCTCAAGGGGTCTTCACCTCTGGCTCAGGGACCATGTGCTTCTCTGGTTTCATGTTATCTGTGACAGTGGGATGAAAAGCGATTTTCCTTTTAACTTTTTTCTTGAACCAGACTTTATAGGGTAAAAAAGTCTCCATAATGTCATATCAAGCTGTTAGCATATTTCATGCTACCAGTTAATATTCATTTGTTGCCACTGTTGTGTTATGACACGCAGAAGAGTTTCCCATTAGAAACACCATCCTGCCCATACCATCAGGGCCTCCGCTTTTGTTTGGTATTAAGTTTAACTACAGATAACATGGGCAAAAAGCAGCCTATGGAATATGAATCTTCTGGTTTTCCTTTTTGGCAGCTAAGCCTATGAAATGCCTTGAAACAACCTGAAAGTTCCACATCAAGTTGAAAAGTACAGAAACTACACAGAACTGGAAAACGTTTGGAGAGGCTGCCTCCCCTAGAAATGATAAAAAGGAAAAACAGAAGCAGCTGAAACGCTCCCATTGCAAATACTGTCACTTGCCGCAGAAGTGCTAATATTTCTCCTAGCAATTTAATATTCTGAAGCAAGTCAAAGAGAAATTGATAATTATATTACCAGTGAATCTCTGATGCTCCTAGCACAACCAGCTCTGCTTTTCCTCCATCACCAGTGTTCTGGCTTGTGTCTAGGTGGCCCCCAAAGTCTCACCACTCATAGGTGGGGATTCTCGGAGGTGGCTGAATTGAGAGTGTGGTGCTGTGGTTAAACCTGTGATGCTGGGATTAAGGGTGCCCCACTCTGGGTGCGGGTGGGACTGGCCAAAGGGTGGACAGCCTGAATGGACCGCAAAGGGACAGAAGGAAGGCACTGCCTGCTGCTGCTGCTTCACTGCTTTGCTGCCTTGTGCCAGCTGTCTGCTGTTTCTCTTCCGCGATGCCCCTCCAGCCATGCCACCCTGCTTTGGAGCCAGTCAACTATGGACTGAAACCTCTACAAACTGAGCCAAAATAAACCTTTCCTCCTTTAACTTTGGGTGTGGGGTATTTTGCCTCAGCAACAGAAAAAGTAACTAAGATGACTGGTATGCCTATTTCATGAGCCCCTTTTGAAATTTTCCAAAACTACCATCACCTCAAAAATGGTATTTCCACTTCTGGAAAAAAGTTCTAGTTCTCTGGGCACAGATCAAGTGACTCTGGCTTTTGGCTGTCCACTTGTTTGTGCTGCTTTGGAGAGGACGCCGTGATGTGAATGGCTGGATTTCGCATCAGCAGCCCATGTGCAAGACTTTCCGCCACAGGCCTGAAGGCAGGTTCGCTGCATCAGGGCCAGAGGCCGGATTCCTCTTCTACCAACAAATGAGAACGTTTATCAAAAAATAAGGGCAGGACGAGAGCAGTTCTGTACTTACTAAGTGGAAATTTGCTGTATCCCTACAGCACAAACCTTAAAACGCTTTATTAAACTTCGGACAGAAATTTTACCTTTTCATTTTAGTAAATAGAAAATGAAGGCTAAGGGGCTGGGGATTTAACTCAACAGCACAACCGCCTGCCTGGCAAGTGTGAGGTCATGAGTCCAATTCCCACTACCAAAAAAAAAAAAAAAAAAGAAAAGAAAAGAAACATACACACAAAAAGAAAGCTTCTGGAAAATAATAAATGTCCAAGAATAATACAAAGTGCATTTTAAAAAAGAAAAGGAAGGCTGACTTTCTCATGATTTAGCACACTTTGGCAAACCCTTGCTTGTCGGATTGCCAGCCCTGCGACACACGCGGCTCCGTGAGCCTGCTCTGGAGGACGGCGCCCCACGGCTGGGCAGAGCCAGTGTCCTGCGGGCATCCAGCTGGGGTGAGTCCCACCAGCTCCCCGCCAGGCCGAAGCACACATGCCCCACGCTTACACAGCTCACTTCTGAGCAAGACACCCTTAAGGCTGAAATACAGATTTATAATCCAAAACTTGGTGATCTGAGTGAACTTCAACGATGTGGACTTTGCCAAAGATGATAACCTTAATAAGCCGGGCGTGGTGGCGGTGCACACCTGTAATCCCAACACTGACAGCTGAGGCAGGAGGATGGCCACAAGTTCAAGGCCAGCCTGGGATGCACAGCAAAACTCTGTCTCAAAAAGACAAATAAATAAATACATAACCTCCACAAAAGGAGGACAAGATGAATTCACGTGTTTCTGTACTGAGCTCAGCTCTGGCACAGTCGCTGCCATTCTGGGTACCACTGTGCTCTCAGAAGCCAGGGCTCTTAATACTTTTGTTACCAAAATAGTACAAATATAAAAACTGACTAGTGTTACCCACGCTACAAATGCTGCTGTATCAAAAACCACTCAAAGTTTTTTTCTACTTCTTTAAGTAAAACCTCAACAGCCTCACACCGAGAGTTGGTGACAATCTGAAATGATCTTCAGGTTCTCGAGAGCCGGGCCTTTGCCCGTCTTGTTCACCCCTCATTCTCAGCACTCAGGACAGGGCCCAGCACACAGCAGGTATCGTTACTTAGTAATGAGTGGAACTGAACTCATTCCCCGAGCCTGCACAGCTGCTCTGGGCGCCTGGTCCAGCCCAATCCCCCGTCAGTCCTCCATCCTCCCAGCACACAGCCAGGTGGCTCCCCAGTCCCCACAGGAAGCCGACCCTGCCCACACCCGCCTCTCGGCCGTGTCTGGGCTCCCGGGAGCTCCCGCGCACAGCGCAGCCTGGGGACACAGGCCCGCAACCCCAGCTGCAGACATCATTACAGTATCTCCACAGGTATTTCATATATCAGAGGAGATCGATTTTGTAAGCAGACGTCATTTCAACACAGAACTTCTCCCCCCATCCTGTCCGAGCCGGCGAGGGTGCAGTACCTGATGGTTCCCCACACGTCGAAGCCGTCCAGGGCCTTGGTGCCGCGGGCGCGGCCGCCCGCCAGCTTCACCAGCGTGGGCAGCCAGTCAGAGATGTGGATGAGCTCACGGCTCTTCACGCCCGTCTGCTTCAGCAAGGGGCTCGCGACGAAGCCCACCCCGCGCACGCCGCCTTCCCACAGGGTCCACTTTCTTCCTCGAAGGGGCCAGTTGTTGCCTCCAGCCAGGGTCTGCCCGCCGTTGTCTGAAACACAATCGGGTCAAGGCATCAGCATGCGAACACGTCGGAATCACAGCACAGCCAGGGCGTCAAGCCCCAACTGACCCGGATGCTAACGCTCAGGCTCCAAAGCAGACCTCGTGCCCAACGCCCATTAGTAGGTACCACGGCAAAAGACCCTGCCAGAGCCACAGCCTCCACGGGCCACCACGACCTCCGTGACCGCAGGGACGCCTGGCCAACCACATGTGGCTGCCACCCTGGTCACTGACCCCTGTAAGCCACGGATTATTGCTTCAGAATTACTCAGGTCATTCTGCTTGGTTTTCCTTAAAAAACATCCCCTTGCCTTAGCTCTCTGGAGATGCTGTTTGCTGTGACACACGGACCCCACGGCAGTGCTCTGCCACTCCCAAAGTCATGCCGCATTTTGCAGAGTCTGTCTGTTGCTCAGGTGGAGAAGGATGGCATGGACCTCACACACCTGTACGGACAGGGGCTTCCACACGTGGCACTCTCACTCAATGGTGCTTGAAGAATAGCATGAGAACTTCTACCCTCGCCCCTGGACACAGCCTGCCACCACAGAGACAGAACCAGGGTCCAGCACGGGACACCGTGACATAGGACCTTGAGCTCTGCCCCTGGTGGGCCCACCGAACGAGGAGTCCCCGCGCAGTGTGTGGGCCACACCATCGCCCAGGGCTCACGCGCTGCATGATGCGGCACAGCATGGGGCAGAAAACTCCAGGCGAGTCGCATCCAAGGACCTGCAGTTCCTGAGTCAGGGCGGTGGACCTTCTACTCTTCCTGAAAGACTTTCTAGCATTTAAACTGGTGACTGAGTTACCCCGGCACTCTCTGGTGATCTGAGCTCTCTCCTAGGAGTTTGCAACTATCTCCCTAAACTCAGATTTGTACGTAAATTCTTCTCTTCTTGACAAGATGGCAAGAGAAAGTTCCATGCAGAGCAGAGGCAGGGAAGAGGAGGGGTTCCTCTTTCAAGATCGCAGAGTGGACAGGGGCACTGGACAGTGGACAGCGAGGCTGGGTGGGAACCGGGAGAGTGGTCGCAGCCGGGCATTTCGCCAGCCAGGTGCTGGGCGGAGCTGTGCCAGGCTGGGACTGGAGCAGGCGCTGCTGCTCTGGTACGCTGAGCACGGGGAATCACGCCACCTCCAAAGCCCTCAGGTGACTTCTGGGGCACAATGTAAATAACTCTGATTTGTGCATATATTAAACTTTTAAAAAATCACCACAGTTGTCACATGAGCCACATGATGCCGTCCAACAGAGCCATACCACACCGTGGCCCCCTCTAATCCCTGGGGCAAGTGTTCAAGACTCCAGGGGATACCTGGACCTTAAATAGTCTGAAACTCCCATGAATACTGTGCTCCTTCCTATACACACTTACGGTAAGGTTAAATGTGAACATCAGGCACAGCAAGACACTGACAATACAACAGAGCAATTACATTACGACCAGTTGCACGGCTGCTGGCACAGTGCTAGGTGCCGATGGTCACAGCTGCTCTAGAGGCTGCGGAGGAAAAACTTCAACCCAAGGAGTTCAAGACCAGCTTGAGCATAGCAAGCCCCCTCCCCGCAAGAAAAAAGGAAGAAAAAAGAAAAAAAGTCTTCATAAATGAGTCTTTCTCTCAAAATATCTTACAGCACTGTATGCTGCCAAAGAGATGATTCACATCTTGGGCAGGACGGAGCAGGAGGGCCCAAGACAGCACCGCCCCACGCAACTGGAATCTTACGAATTGTTTAGTTTTGGAATTTTCCATTTAATGTTTTTGGACCATGGTTGATGGCAGGTAACTGAGACCACGCAAAGTGACACTGTGACTCTGGAGAGACCTCTGCACAGAAGGGCATGCACCTGGGAGGAGAGAGAAGCGACCCTGGTGAGCGCCACCTGCACAGCAGCCACCACCGGGACTGCTTGGGTCTCTCCCAGGGGCTGGGATCCCACAGAGCTGGAACCGAACCTGATGCTGACCACCCTCGTGAGGCCAGGGCCAAGAGGCCACTCCAGCCTCCTCCTGTGAACGTGGAGATAATGATCCCCAGTCCATCTATGACAGTGAGACTCAAATGATACCACTTGCAGTCAGTTCTGGCCGGGCACCTGGGTAACCTAGACGCTCCACGGGCAGTAGGGGCTGCTGTTCCTGAAGTTTACAGCAACCCAAGTAGTGCAGTCTTAGAACCAGTCTGTAGTTAAATGAATCTGAATAGTCCACAGAGCTAAGTGGATTCCTAGCAAGTCTGGTGACTGCCCAGCCCGCTGTGGCTGCAGTCCATGGCCTGGGTCCTAGTGCAGAGCGGACTCCCACCCGGGTCACACCCCGGTCACAGGGCCCTTCCCTGCACCCGACCCCGGCCGCCAGCACGCTCTTTCTATTTTGGGTGAAGACGATTCCTTTTGTGGCTGGCGGGGAAGAGAGCTGAGCCTGTGCTGCCAAGGAGGCTCTGGTCAAGCCCCGAACACACAGCTCCTCGGTTCCTGTGGGTCTCGTGAAGGCACAAAACTCACCAGAGTAACCGGAAGAATCTAATAAGCATAGCTGAGCATGGTGGAACACAGTCATAGCTTCTTCGGAGGCTGAAGCAGGAGGACCACAAGAGCAAGGCTGGCCTAGGCGTCTCAGCAAGACCTTGTCTCTAAATACAATTTTTTGTTTGCTTGTTTTGTTTTGTTTTGTGTTTTGCGGCACCAGGGATTGAACTCACAACTTCACACCTGCCAGACAGGCGCTTAAGCCATTGAGCCAAACTCCCGGCCCTAGTTTTTTTCTGAGGCAGGGTCGCACTGTGTAGCTCAGGTCAGCCTTGCGCTCGTGTTGTAGCCCAAGCCAGCCTCGAACTCACAACGCTCCTCCTGCCTCAGCCTCCCAAGTGCTGGGATTAAAGGCGTGCGCCATCTAAACACAATTTTTGAAAAGGGCTAGGGATGTAGTTCAGTGGTACAGTGCTTATCTAGCATGTGTAAGGCCCTGGGTTTAATTCCCATTACCAGAAAAATGACAACCAAACGATACACTCCGTCGAAACAAGGTAGAAAAGGGGGTCTCCTCTATTCCTCACTGAAGTCTGACATGAATTCAAATTTAAAAAAGACAACACAACCACTATGAATTCTAACACGTTTCTTCCGGCCCTCTTGATTTTCTATTAAGTAGAGATACATTTTTTCTCACTAAGAATTTAGTTTCAAGAGAAATTTTAGTTTCATTTTCTGACTTATAAAACAAACCTTCCTAATCAAAATAAGATGATTCTAGCTAGGTCAGGAAATAACGAAGGCTTTTATCAGGGGGTATAGTTTTTTCAGTTAACGGTTTGGCTGAGGGAGCAAACCTAATTATAAAAGCTTTGCTGTCTAGAAATGTCAAAATAAAACAAACGCTGCCTGATGCAGACTGTAAAACTTACTGTATTATTCATTATTGAGCAAAAATAACTGTTAAAAAGTCATGGGAAAACACTGGCTAGCCAAAAATCTGAACAAAACACATTAAGTTTATGATCATGAAGCTTCGCCCCTATCCAGCTGATAAAAACTGAAATGGAAGCAGGACAACAACATGAATTCCGAGGGCCGCTCCCCCGAACGGTCCCACACTGGGGCGCGGCTGATCCTGAACCATCAGCGTGGATTTCTCCCTCTGTGCCCGGCCGTGCGAGACCAGGGCACCTCAAGGACCCTCTGCCTCTGACTCGGCTGCGGGGAGGAAAGCGAGGCGGCCTCAGGACAGGCCCGGCCTCCTGCATGGATAGATGGATGAGCAGGAAACACCGCTGCCCCGCAGAGACGCTGCTTTGACCCCAAGCCGTACCTGCCTGCTGATGCTGTCTCTAGGTTTCGATTGTTTAATCACCAAAATGAAAACTTGAGAATTAATCTATGCCTAGTCATCTAAAGGAATATTCCATTCCCTTCTGCTAAAACATTTTGGAGAAAATATCTGTCCACCCAGACCCTGGACTTTTTTCCCCCAGACCCTGGACTTCACGGTGACGTTCTCCTCAGGTCTCCTCTTGCCCTGGGGCGCTATACGCGCTCACCTGCGTCAGCACCACAGAGGCACTGAATGCCCACTCCACCCTGCCCAGGGCATGGGCGTCCGATCCGCGCTTTCTCCAGCTGCAGGCCTCAGGGCAGGAACCCTACACATGGCTCCTTGGCACAGTTCTCCTGCCCCAGGCTGCCACCAGGCCGTGCTCTGAGAGCCCCAAACCAGCCAGACCACATGCATGTTTGAACACCTGATTGCTTTCCAACAACCAGAATTCTTCATATCTGACCCCAGCTTATTTTGGGTGTCGGCACTCACCCTTCCTCCCCTACAAAGAGCGCCCTGTGCTTGGTCCTGCAGAACCGCGCTCTGTGTGTTCAGAGTAAGTCACGTCCTTTCACGCTCATGTCACCCTGGGCGTGTTGGCTCCCTCGCCTAAAAACGCCCTTCCTCTTCCTCCTGCCTGCCCTCACTTTAAGCTCCGGGCGCAGTGCCTCATCTGTGAGCCTGTCCCCGCGAGGCCCCCAGAACTCCTCCGGCACTCCTCTCTGTCTGTCGCTAAGGAGCTGTTTGTGGTTCTGTCTTCCCCAGAACTCGGCTCCTCAAGGGCGTGAAGCATGCCTCACTGTTCGTGCTCCGAGACCCAGCACAGGGCCTGCCAAACAGAAGGCATCAGGGTGGGGAGGCGCAGGGGAGGAAAAGCCACTCACTAAAACAAAGGCCGAAGAGACTCCGCGTTCCCTTTGGTTACCACACAGCTCTGAGTCTTCTACCATTCTGAGATCTGGACTTTGAGGAGGTAACACACAGGTGCTCCTCAGTTCACGGGACGCTGGCGAGGGGACTGCAGGGCCCTGGTGAGGATTTAAGCAAATACCAAACCCACAAATGCCAGTGAGGCTTGGTCAGCTCTGCTCAGTGGAAGGGGCTGGCTCAGGAGCCTGGCCGGAGGAGCGCTCACAGCCCAGTCCCAATTCCGCCCCGAGCCTGCTGGGTGCCAGCAAGACCTGCTCCCCGGAGGGACGAGTCAGACAGAGGGCTCGGTCCTGGGAGTGAGGACCAGGCCTGTGACAGGGCTGACGCAGGAGTGACGGGGCACAGCCAGGCAAGGGGCCAGCAGAAAGCACAAAGCCGAGGCACAGGAGCAGTGCACACAGGGCTAGGGCCCGAGTCAAGCTCTCTTCTTAGGTAAAGACTAACCCCGCCCAGGGCACTGAGATTTGAACCCAGGGCCTTTACACTTTATAACTTTTTTTGAGACAGGATCTTGCTAAGTCACCAAGTCAACCAGGCAGTCACCTGCCCCAGCCTCCCAAACTGCAGGATTACGGGTGTGCGCCACCGCACCTGAACAACTCAGAGAAAAAAATAAAACAAAATTTCAAAACAAGGTAACAGGAGACTAACAATGGCTAACACACTGCATATTGCTATCATTAAATTACTTACTCAGAGTACAAGATATCAGCATTTGATTGTCTAAACAATGTTCGCACAAATCTTTCTTTTCAATGAACTAAGAGAAGTTACTATAACTAATTTAGCTATTTTTTATTTTTTATTTTTGCTTTTCCCTTCCTTCTTTTCTCTATTGCCCTGTATGGGGTAAACTATGTACCCCCAAGTCCTCATATAATTTTGATGGGGCTGAGTTATTGGTTTGTTATTGGTTTGATGTCTGGCAATGTGAGTGCTGTGCCCGCCCAGGGGTGGAGCTGACATACAGTGTAAGGGAAGGCGGGTCTTCCTCTTGTTGGCTTCCTCTTCTGCCTCTCTCTAGCTTGCCAGCGCACCTTGCTGCTTGCGGCTGCCATGAAAGGCAGCCCTGCCCCGCCATGCTGACTTGGAGCCAACTAATGGACTGAAACTCCCGAGAAACTGTAAGAATAAACCTTTCCTTCCCTAATTTTGGGTGTCAGGTATTTTGTCTCGGCAACAGTGAAAAGTAACTAAGACATGCCCCATCCTAGTTTCTACTTTCTTTTGAAGCTTCTTCCCATTTTACAATATCTATTGTACATTTTGGATCTTATTTACTCTTTCAGTTTCTCAGACTAGGGAGATAATATGATGTTTACACATGTGCATCTGGTTTATTTCATTTATGAGTATGATCTGTAGCTGCACCCATTTACCTATAAAAATCTCAAGTTTATCCTTCATTATGACTGAGTAGTACTCCACTGTATTAAAAATACCACATCTTTTTTTATCCATTCCTCAGTTGATGGGTATTTGGGTTGTTTCCAAGATTTGGCTATTACAAATTGTGCTGCTATAAACATGGGTGCTGTGGTATAATGTTTTAAATTCTTCTGGGAAGATACCCAGAAGGAGAACAGCTGGGTCAAATGGGACCACCAATCCTAGTATTTTGAGGAATCTCCACACTGATTTCCATAGTGGTTACACCAGTCTGCATTCCCACAACAATGGAGAAGGGTTCCTTTTTCCCCATAACCACTCTGGGATTTGTTATTGGTTGATTTCTGGATGACAGCCATTCTTTACAGGGTGAGGAGGAATCTCAGTGTTGTTTTAATTTGCATCTTTCGAATGACCATTGATGTTGAAAATTTTTTCATATATTTATTTGTTGTTTGTATTTCTTCATCTGAGAAGTCTGTATTCATCTTGGATGCCCATTTTTGGATTGGGTCTTTAAATTTGGGAGGACTAATTTTTTTGAGTTCTTTATATATTCTCGATAGCAATCCTTTGTCTGAGTAACAGCTGGCAAACATTTTTCCCACATTGTGAGCTGTCTCTTCACTCTGTTGGTGGTTTCTCTTGCTGTGCAAAAAATTTTAATATAATGACAGCAGTTGCTGATTTTTTGTGACAGTTCCTGTGTGATCAGGGTATTATTCATAAAGCCTTTGCCTACACCAATGTCTTCAAGAGCTTTACTGATTCAATCTTCCAGCTGATTTAATGTTTCTGCTTTAATATTTAGATCTTTGATCCAGTCTGAATTTAGTTTAGTGCATGATGAAAGATATGGGTCCAATTTTAATCTTCGGCAAGTGCAGAGCCAGTTTTTCCAGCACCATTTATTAAAGACACTATCTTTCTTCCAGTGAGTGTGTTTGGCATCTTTGTCAAATAGAAGGTGGATGAGTATATCTGGAGTTGTTACTGCATCTTCTAATCTGTTCCATTGACATTCAGGTCTGGTTTTTTGCCAGTACCATGCTGTCTTACCACAGTACATTATAGTATAATTTCCAGTCACAGATTGTGATGCCCCCTGCCTTGCCTTTGTTGCACAGAATTGCATTTGCTATTCTAGGTCTCTTCTGGCTGCAAATGAATTTTAGGATTCTTTTCTCACATTCTGTGAGATATGCTATTAGAATTTTAATCAGAATTGCATTAAATTTGAATAATAGTTTTGGAAGTATGGCCATTTTCACTACACTGGTTCTTCCCACCCAAGAGCAAGGAATATCTTTCCATTTTCTGATATACTCTTCAATCTCCTTGTTCAGAAGTACTGTAGTTTTCAACGTAGAGGTCTTTTACTTCCTTCGTTAGACTGATTCCTAGGTATTTCATTTTTTGGATGCTGTCTTGGTTACTTTTCTCTTATTGCTGAGACAAAATACGTGATACCCAAAGTGAAGGAAGGAAGGAAAGGTTTATTTAGCTCACAGTTTGTGCAGGTTTCAGTCCATAATCAGCTGGCTCCAAGGCAAAGTGGCACATGGCAGAGGGCAAAAGTTCATGGTGGTGGAAAACAGCACAAGCAACAAGAGCAAAAGGGGAGGAGCATGGAGAGAAGACTCTTTCTCTCCTGTATACTGCATGCAGGCTACACCCACTCGGGTGCAGCACTCACACCCATAATCCCAGCATTGGACCGTGAGTCATTAACAAACTCTAGAAGCCCCCTCCATGACTGCTGAGGCTTTGTGGGGACAACTAAACACAAACCATAACACATGCTATTGTGAATGGTGTTGTTTCCTTAATTTGCCTCTCAGTGAGATTGTTATTCGTGTATAGGAGGGCTATTGATAAAATCTTGAGTGTGGACTTTGTATCCAACTATGCTACTGAATTTGCTTATTAAATCTAGCAGTTTTTTGTGGAGTTTTTGGGGTCTTCTGTGTAGAGTATCATGTCATCTGCAAATAATGATAATTTAACTTCTTCCTTTCCTATCCATATTCCTTTCCTATCTTTCTCTTGTCTAATTGCTCTGGCTAAAGTTTCCAGGACTATGTAGAATAAGAGTGGAGACAGTGGATATTCTTGTCTTGTTCCTGATTTTAAAGACAAAGTTTTCAGTTTTTGTCTGTTTAGTATGATGTTGGCTGTTGGTTTGTCATAGATGGCCTTTATCAGAATGAGACAAAGACCATCTATTCCAATTTTCTGTAGGGTTTTTATCATGAATGGGTGCTAAACTTTGTCAAGAGCTTTTTCTGCATCTATTGAGATGATCATATAATTTTTGTTCTTAGCTCTGTTAATATGCCATATTACATTTGTTGATTTACGTATGTTGAACCATCCATGCATTCCTGGAATGAATCCCACTTGGTCATGGTGTATAATATTCTCCATGATTTGCTGCATTCTGTTTGCCAGTATCTTACTGAGGATTTCTCCATCTAGATTCATTAGGGAGATTGGTCTGTAATTATCTTTCTTAGTTGGGTTGTTCTCTGGTTTTGGTACCAGCGTAATGCTTGCTTCCAGAAAAGAATTTGGGAGCATTACTTTCCCTTCAATTTCATTAAAGAGTTTGAGAAGTAATGGTGTTAGGCCTTCTCTAAATTTCTTGTAGAATTTATCAGTGAATTTGTCAAGGCCTAGGCTTTTTTTTGTTGGTAGGTTTTTAAATACTTCTTTGATTTCATTGATTGATATTGGCTTATTTAGGATTTATCTTGTTGATTCAGCTTTGGTCATTCATTTGTATCTTGGAATCTGTCCATTTCTTCTGTATTTTCCATCTTACTAGAATACAGTTTCTCAAAGTAGGTATAGATGGTCTTCTGGATTTCTGCAAGGTCTGTTGTGATTCACCTTTTTCATTCCTAATCGCATGGATTTGAGTCTTTTCTTATTTTGATAAGGTTGGCTAAGGGTTTGTCAATTTTACTTAATCTTTCAAAGAACCAACTCTTTGATTCATTTAGTCTCCAGTACTTTAATTTCTGCTCTGATCTCTATAATTTCCTCCCTCATATGAGCTTTTGGTGTAGCCTGCTCTTTTTTTTCCTAGAAGTTTGAGGTCCACCATTAAGTTGTTCATTTGTGCTTGCTCTGTTTTCCTGATATGGGTATTCATGGCTATACATTTCCCTCTTAGGACTGCTTTCACTGAGTCCCATAAGTTCTGGTATGTTGTATGGTCATTATCATCTAATTGTAGAAACTGTCTAATTTCTTCTTTAATTTCATCTCTAACCCACTGGTTGTTCAGGAGGGTGCCATTTAATGTCCATGTGCTTATGAAATTCTTGAGGTTTCTTTTGCTATTGATTTCCAACTTCATTGCACAATGGTCTGATAATATGCATGGGATAATTTCAATTCCTTTGCATTTACTTAGGCATGTTCTATGAGTTAGTATGTGATCTATTTTGGAGAATGTCCAATGTGAAGCTAAGAAGAATGTGTATTCTGATGTTGTAAGGTAAAAAACTCTGTAGACATCTACTAAGTCCATTTGTTCAAAAGTTTGGTTCAGTTCTAATATTTCATTGTTGATTTTTTTGTCTAGTTGATGTGCATTTTTGTGACAGTGGGGTATTGAGAAGTCCCAACACAACTTTAGTAGTATTCATCTGATTTTTCATGCCTGTTAAAATTTGTTTTATATAGTTTGGTGCACTGGTCTTTGTTGCATATGTATATTTGATGGTTATCTCCTCCTCTTGGATTGTTCCCTTTACAAAGATGTAGTAACCTTCTTTATCTCCCTTAATCAGTGTCAGCTTGAAATTCACTTTGTCTGCAAACAGAACAGTCAACCCTGCTTTTGTCTGGGTGCCTGTTCCACAGAGCACTGTTTTTCATCCTTTGACTTTCAATCTGTGAATTTGTTTTTTAAACATGTTTCTTGTAATGCAACATATTGTTGGATCTTGTTTCTTGATCCATTCTGCTAGTCTGTATCTTTTGATTAGTGAATTGAGACCATTAACACTGATGGTTATAACTGATACATACTGACTTATTCTTGTCATGGTATTTTCCTGTTGTTGGCTCCCTGCCCCCCATTTAACTGTTTGCCTTGCCTGGTGGATTACTTCTGTTGGGGTTCATGGATTTGTAGTCCTTGTTACCTCTTTCTAGAATGTCCTTCAAAATATTTTGGAGTGCTGGTTTGGTGATAATAAATTTCCTCAGATTTTTTTTGTCATGGAAGTATTTTATTTCCCCATCAGTTTTGAAAGACAGTTTCATGGGTTGAAGGTTGTTTTCCTTTAAACATGAAATACATCACTCCAAGTTCTTGACTTGAGGGTTTGTGCTGAGAAGTTGGCTGTGATTCTGATGGGCTTTCCATTTTAGGTGACTTGTTTCTTTTCCCTAACAGCTTTTAGGATTCTATTCTTGTGTTGAATTTCTGGAATCTTGACTATGATATGCCTGGCTGTAGATTTTTTCTGATCATGGCTAATTGGAGATCTATATGCCTCACTTATCCGTCAAATTCTTTTTATTTACTAGGGAAGTTTTCTGTCATGATGCCTGTGAATAGCTTTTTTTAATATCATCTGTACTATCTTCTGCTTTTTCATTGACTCCAATCAATCGTAAGTGATTCTCCTTGGCCTCATTTAGCAGCTGCCGAACTGATTTGTTATAGTCCTTTGCTATTTTTGAAATCTTTCTTTTCATGATTGCTAATTGCAAGCATGTCTTCTGTATCTCAGATCCTGTCTTCACATTGGCTTAATCTGCTGCGTATACTTTCAATGGAATTTTTGTTCTCCTGGATATCTGCTTGAATATGCCTTATGGATTCCATTTCTTTCCTATACCGAGCACTCAAGGCTTCCATACTTTCTTAAGTTCCTCTATTTTTTTTTTTTTTTGTCTGTATCTGCTCTAGAGTCACTAAGCATGGTTTTCATTGTGGACACCATCTCTGCAGTTATCTAAGAACTTATTTATGATCTGATTTTTTTCTAGAGCCTCATTGAATTGCTTTATTGTTATCACTTCAGGGAGGCCAGGTGGGAGGCTTTTAGATTTTCCCACCTCATTGCCCCCTGGCTCTGCCTTTGGTGAACTGGGTATCTGGGGTTCCACCCTGTTTAAGTGTCTTCTCATTTTCTTTTCTTTTTTTAGTTTAATTCTTGGGGTGATGCTTGTAAATTGCACATGGTGGGTTGCTTTATTCCTAGTCTTTAGAACACTTATGAAATGACTACTTCTCTGAAGTATCTTCCAGCTGTAGCTAGTTTTTGGGTTTTGAATCTGTTGAAAGATCTTACCTCTTCAATTTGTTGGGGATGAGAAGTTGCTACTTGCTTGGCCCAGCCCGTTTCTTTGGCACTGTGCCACAGTATTTTCTGTGATCCTGTCAATCTCAATCTTGGACTATCAAGAAGAACAGCTGTTTAGAATAATTATATCACTTTTGGCTATAGTGGTACCATCAGCAATGACAATAGCATTAAACACAGCCTAGAAAATAACCATTAATTTGCCACTTTTAACCATATGAATAGATTTGTGGTTATATAACAAAATTTAAAACAAACCAGAAAATTATGTTTAGTATATAAGTCCTTAATATGTCAATTTTGCTCTTGGGGTTAAGTTTAAAATGAGTTAGGAAGAAAATAGAGAAGAGGAAGAATAGCAAGAGAATAGAAGCAAGGTTGGAGGACAAAGGGGAATCACGTTAACTTAGAGAAACTGGTGCAGCAGACTGGAGAGAAAGAGAAGGAAGAGATAAAAAGAACAGAACAGAATCACAACCACAAGGAGGCTAGAAACCATATTCACACTCACATAAAAACAAGATCAAATGATGAAGGAGGGGAAAAACCACAATAAAAACAAACAAAAGAGGAAAAAAAGTCCACTTCCAGGTTTGCCTCTGTTGTCACTGGTAGACGACGTATGGAGACAGAGTCCCAATCCATGCCAACCTATCCCAGCAAGCCAGCAGTCGCTCTTTGGCGGGGTAATGGATAATCTCAGCAGGCCTGCCCCTTCTGGCTGGGAGCAGACTCATTCGGCCTGCAGCCATCTGTGCATCTTTCTCACGCCTGAACCCATGTGAGAGTTGCTAGATGGAGGCACAGCTGCTGTGACTTCTGAGCCCCTTTCCTAGATGGCTCCTGGCCAATCACTCTGTGGTGCAGGAGGACTGAGCCCTCAGCACTCACTGTCAGCCAGTGCTGTCCTCCACATCTGGTGCTCCCCTCCACTGCCCTGTCTCCCCGTGTAGGCCTCCGGGGTCCCCAGCCATCACCGGATGTCCTCAGGTTAGAACCACTCCTCTCACACAGTGAGTCCTGTCTCAGAAAGACGGCATGCCAGGTGCCTCCTCCTTCTTCACTGAAGTTTCTCTCTTCACTCGCTTCATGGGCTTCATTTCTTGCTTCACATCCTTCCTGGTCCAGGGGACCCACTTCTCTCCTTCTTGTCCTCCTCATGCTGCTATATTCCACCATCTTCTGAAAGACTCTTCCTATCCCATCATTCTTGCCATTTTCTCAAGCAGTTCTGGAAGTTCTTTCAAGTCTACAGTTGAACTCTCATAGCTGCTTTGATGTGCTAAATCAGTTAAAATGTTTACCTTTATAGTCATTTTGCCAGCTCTATTCTCAAAAACACTCTGTGGCCAGGAGTTAAGGAATAACTGAGTTGAATGATCACTAGATAGACACAAGGTATCTGGTTGCTTTATGACAGTTGTCACTCTTCACCACACCTACTGCTTCATGGCTCATTTTACTGAAATGTGTTTAGGTGACAAAAGTGAAACACTGGGTTCAGACAAGTTATCAAAAATCTGAGCTTAAATTTCTTCATTTGAAAAACGAAGACAGCAACATTCATCTCAAAAATGCCTGGCCTAGGAGCAGCACTCAGGATATAGAATACGTTAGCTATTGCCATCAGGGCCAGCAAACAGTGCCCATCTGGACAGTTACTAAACAAATTCCTGATTATGATATCATAGCCAACGCCCAACCCAAGCTCAGAGCCTTCTAGGTTACAGTCTCTCCTCTAAGAGTCATAAAAACACAATGAATTATGATGGATTTTGCTATTACTGGGGGAGACCCAGGATGATTTTTCTTTCTGTGTCCATGAGTTTAAATAAAGGACATCTGTTATCAAAGAAAGAAGTTTAATGGTACTAGCCCGGGATTCAAGTCGAGCATCAGAAACTGAGTATTTGTTCAGATATTCATTTGAATATGGGCAGAGGTTGAAAATGGCTTGCAGCATTCAAGGTAGATAAGCACCCTGACCCTCAGCTCATAGTGAGACGAGTCCAACTCTTCATTTTGATGAGCAGCCCAGCAAGGGGATGGCTCTGCTGAGCCAGCACAGGCAGGAGGCCAGCAGCAGGGAGCTGGCAGTCACACGCCAGAATACTGACGAAATTACCAACAGCCAAAGATAAGGGAAGATGGATGCAGGGAAAGTCCAACATTAGAAATGGTAAAGACTCAAAGAGATTATAAACGATTGTAGTAAAAGATTTCTTCATTTTAATGGGGCCCGTGTCATTGCTTACAATGAAGGGATTCCAGTGAGATTTTCTCTCCTTTAAAATGTATTAAGGGTGAAAAGACTCAAAAGTCTGTTGAAGGATGAAAAACATTTGCTCTCTAAAACAGAACTGGGAACTGGAAAAGTGTTCTAATTTATTACATACTGGTAGGCAAATAACTTCTTTCTGCAACACAGATAGTCACAGACCTTAGAGATGCTTAGCCAAGAAGGAGGAGTTCTGAGGTGCTCTCACTTAGAAAGCATAGGCACGACCAGGTTTAATCTTCATACTATGTATTTCCCTAATAAGTAGCAGAGTACAACCATGTTCGGGCAGGTGAAAGTACTGAGTGTCAGTTACAATCCTCCTTGTTGTTCCTGTAGTTTGATCTTGAAAGAACATTTGATACTTTTTTCTAGTTTTAGGGAAAATCAAGTATTTTTGGCACACTGAGAGTATTATAGTTTACCCACAAATTATTCATCTCTACTTCCAGAACTAAAACCCATTTAAGGAAGCTAGATAATTTTTTTTAACTAGATAGCCATTTATCCTTCAGTAATACCAAATCAAGAAGCAACAGATGAGAAAATTACCCACATAAGACAGTCTAGCAAACTGAAGGACAGCAGAAGAAAGGTGGAAATATTATCAACAGATTAAACAAAAGAAGAATGGTGTTTTCACAACAGGACAAAAAAGATCAAAGTAGAGGTGAGTGATTTTTCAGAGGCGTTAAACCAGAGAAAGCTAACATATTCTATTCAGGCAAGCATTAATTCCTTGAATTTGTCTTTATGTTTCCAAATAAACAATACAAGTTAAATATTCTACCTTGATCCACTTATTGTTAATAATACAACTTAAATGTTCACCATTTTATGGAATCTGTACTTCATAAGCACCTTAGCAAAGTATGTTTTTAGAGTCATTTAGAAAAATCAATAAACCTAATTGAGTGGAGAGTTTTGCTTCCCAGAGTACTTCTCTAGGTTTTGACAAATGCTAAAGAATCTTGTGGTGTTCGAGTATTTAGTTAATACTAGGAAAGGTGGACAAACACACTAGCATACTGGCATGGACTGTTCTTTCTGAAAAACAATGGGAGAAGGAAATACTCAACCACAGACACAGCACACACACACACAACTCAGTACGTCCAAATACAAAGTGTTTTGGTTAAAAAAATTTCAAATACTGAATGCACACTTGGCAAAAGTATAAGAAGAAGGTTTACTCCAGATTCACCAATGACACCTGCTCCTGGGCCAGAGGAAAACAACGCTGCATCCCTGGAGCCCTGGACTCGCGGTCACATGAACCGGCAGCGGCCTTCTGACCACAGTGTGCATGATAAGAGCAAGGGATATCCGGGTGACCCTGGACACCCTGAGCAGGGGACAACAGCCAGTGTGTGACGGCCCCAGAGAAGAGAAGTCAGGAGGCAGCTAGGATCCCAGTGCCTATGAGGAGACAAGCAGCGAAACGCAGCAGGAAACAGAAGGATGTAAACAGTCACGGATCAGGATAAAACCAAGACAAAACAATAAATAAATCGATACAAATATCCCTGAGTAACCACAATAAATGTATAAAGTCCAAGCGATCACAGACTCACTCGATATCTATTTAGACTCAGACACGATTCCAGTAGTGTCTGGCTTCCTGATTTCCTAGCAGGCTGGAGTCTGTGGGTTAAGAAGATGCATACTGCTAAAGATGGTCCTTTGCAGAAGGAGAGAGGAAAAAGAAAAACATGAATTTTAAAAGTAAACTAAACTATACCTGTTTCCAACATTAAGCTGTCTACTCTGAAGTATACCAAGGACATCACTGTATGAAGCATATTCTAATGGAAAATTAAGATAATGACCCCTACATCATGAAGATAGGAAAGAGGTCGGGTGTATAATTAAGGATCACTTAGACCTAGAAAAATATTGATGTTCTGTATTCATGTCACCGATCCTATCTCCTTCAATACAACATGACTACTTTAACCTGTCATCTTCCAACAGAGGCAATGCTCACAGGCACACGAAAACTTTCACTCTGCTGATAGAAAGTTAGGCTTAGAGGCCACAAGAGAAAATGAGCACATTAAACAGGATGCCACACGTGCCTTCTGTGTCCACTGGGATGCCGTCAGCTGTGTCACGCAGGAAGCAGGCAGGCTATGGGTACTACCCAGGCACCACAGACAGAGTCAGCAGATGGAGGAGCTTCAGGTTTGGTTGAGACAATCATTCCGAGCTGGTCAGCAGGAGGAGGAGGTCAGAAGCAAAGCAAGAGGACACAGCTGTGTCTCTCAAAAGACACCACTGGGTTCTGCCCCCAAGACCACAACCCCTGGCAGAAGGCAGGATGGCTGTGGGGATTCACAAGCAGAGAGAACCAAGGCCCACCCCTGGAAGAGCTGGGGGCAGAGGAGGGCCAAGTGTGGCGTAGCAGCAGCAGTGACCAACTCGCCTGCAGATGACGTGGCTCAGAGACCGTCCCAGCAGGGTGTGGACAAGGCCAGCCCCACTGGCAGACGCTCCCTGTTTGCAGCTGAAAAAGCACAGATGTGGTACTAAGATGGCCCAGATGCAGGCAGGGGGCTGACGCGGGACCCAGACAGAAACAGGAACTCACAGAGCCCATGGCGGGAGGACGGCTCCGGACCACACGCTGCCCTCTGCTCCACGCTCTGGCTCCCTAGGGCAAGGCCAGGATACCACAGAGCTCACAAATTAACTGAGACGATCTGCACTGACTGAAACCATCTCGTACTGCTAAAACAACCTCACAGACTGGGGAGCTTACAACACACGAAGTTTCCCCAGTTTATAATTCTGGAGGCAGTGAAGTTCAGGAGCACCCAGTATAAGGGACAGACTCTGTGCTGCGTAATCCCACAGCAGTGGCAAGAGAACTCCCGTAAGAAAGTCCGCAGCTGGAGCAGCCACACTCCATCCATGCAGGTCGCAGGACCTTAGTTCTCGATACTGTTACAAAGCCATCGACTTTCAGCACAGTTCCAGAAAGGGCATTTCAGTCACAACGCAGGGTTTCCTCCACCTGCAGGACAGGGGCACCAGCGATTCTGCACCAGGTGATAGGAGCACGAAGAAGCCAGCCATGTGTCCTGCGTTTGTGAGGCTCTGCACTGAAACTGGTGACCACTCTGGGAAAATGGGGTGAGCATCCTGTCAGGATGCCCTGTGTGAGGTGTGATGGACGACTCTGGTAAACACATTTTTACAAACTTATTACAGCAAAAGACACACTGTCACGAACTGTTCTCAGAACCCACCCTTCACGAGTGGCTGCAGTTGCAATGTCAGGGCAAGCTCAACGTCCTGAATCAATCAAAACAATCACCTTTCACGGTCACTCTGACCTTGGAGAGGAGCCGGAAGCTGCAGGGTGCCAGGTCTGGGGAGTAGGAGGACGAGGACACACCACGAGGTTTTTACAAGCTTGACTTTCCTTTGGATGACATTGCACCAGCCTTCACAGTATTTTTCATCACATCTCATAAAGACTCTGATGAAGGAAGACTTCCAGAGCTGCTTCAAAAATTGCCAAGAATGATGGATGAGTATATTCGAAGTGACTGCCCTAAATAGTGGCAGGTTTGGACACACAGACAAGAACAGGCAGTGGCCTCTCCTCTAGGGGTTTACAGGTCAGCATCATCGCCTGGTGGATTCGGCAGTGTGGAGTCTGGCTTGAAGCTCCATGCACTGATAAATAACTCTGTCAGCACAGGGAGAGAGACAGCCCCTCCGGAGCAGAGCCACTGCCGACTGACTGACAGGATAAACGTTTCCATGGTGTCACGGGTTCCTGCCTATGTGAGTGGCTCACATCCCTGGCAAGCACGTCATAATCAGGTTCCTGGTGAACAAGATTCAAAGACTTAGTATGTTTCATATTCAATAAATATTTGTATTTCTGTAATGTAGGAAGTCTTGTAACTAAAACAACTACCTTTTAGATTTATATTACATTAAAGATATATTTAATATATTGTATAAATGTATTATATTTTTTAAATGCACTGAAAGAAAACTTTCTTTAAAAATGAAATTAATCAAGTTTTAAACACTTTTTTCCAGTATATGTGTCCAAAAAAGAAATAGCTAATCTAAATAGCTCTATATCTGTTAAAGAAATTAAAATTACTAGTTAAAAACCAAAAACCT
>RJWM01014537.1:0-50432 GCA_004363535.1 Dasyprocta punctata | reverse complement strand
ACCTCACGCCTGCCAGGGCAGGCGCTTAAGGCACTGAGCCAAACTCCCGGCCCTGGTTTTTTGAGGCAGGGTCGCACTATGTAGCTCAGGCCGGCCTTGCGCTCGCGTTGTAGCCCAAGCCGGCCTCGAACCCACAACGCTCCGCCTACCTCAGCCTCCCGAGTGCTGGGATTAAAGGCGTGCGCCACCACGCCCGGCTGAGATGTAGTATTTTTATACAATGGAGTACTATTCAGCTATAAAGAAAGATAAATTTGAGGCTTTTGTAGGTAAATGAGTACAACTAGAAACCATACTCATAAATGAAATAAATTAGACTCATATGTGTAAACATTATATTCTCTTTCAACTTCTGTTGATTTTAAATTCTGTAGTCTATTGGAAATGTGTGTATGACTTGTGTGAACCCTATTCAAGAGAAAAGCTGCCAGTCTTTGGAATGTACCTCAGTGGTAGAGTGTACGTAACCTGCATAACACCCTGAGTTTAATTGCCAGCACCAAAACCAAAAACAAACAAAATACATACAAATATATGCTACTAAATATTTCCAGACAATATATCTACTGTATACATGATGTCACCTGGATTTTTATTTGTGAACTTTTCATACAATAATTTGAGTGTTTAAACAAATCAGAAAAGCTGAGTTTGGTTGAAACTGTACCCCAGCCCTGTGAATACACCTACCACACTGCAGGACATCTGGACTTTACTAAGAAAATAAGTTTTCCTGCTTCAAAAAGAGTGCTTTAGAAAGTACTAGGAAGACTCTTCCTGAGGCCATTAATGTGTCAGTAAAACTTCCTGACAGTATTTTTCAGCAGTAAATCTTTGGAATCATAATCTTATGAATGAGAACTTTATTAAAGACTTCAAGATTTTTATTGCCCATATTTTTATTTTACAATTTGTATTGTTTTGGCAGGAACTTCAAGTCAAAGGAAATGTATTTCCAAAGTCAGTCTGAACAACATCACATTAGTCATTTCCTAGTAAAAACACTTATATAAGAAAAAGAATTCACTGTTTTTTAATGTATTATTGCAACACATTCTCTTACTACTAATAATCTCAAAGCACATTTTTACAGATTAATACTAAATTCTTCCTAATTTTCAAGTCTTGATCATTTAATAACTGCTATTTATAATTGAATTAAACATTCCTCAGTGGGGAAATCTGCATAGTTATTTGTTATTGTTATGTAATTTCTGCCATCAGATCTGCATTTAGGATGTAGCTGTGGCTACAAGTGTGGAGGAAATTCCTGATGCAGGCACAGCAGTCTCATGACCTGGCTCAAATCCCCACTTTGCTGTGTAATCGCTACGTGAAGTTGAACAAAATGCACAGCTTCTCTGAGCACAGGGCACAGTGGCTGTGCTAATGATAAGTACAATCCTGACACAGAAATACTGGCTTCTAAGCACCATTTCCTAGGGAAAAGGACCAAAGCTCTCAGGGAATTGGCTGGTTTTGTTTGTCAGTCTGAAAATTACAAGAGGGCCTTGCTGTTTTCCAGAAAGCAAGTTTCGAACACTAAAGGAGTCGTGGTTCAGGGTCACAAGCTCTGTCTTGAAGAGATTGCTACTGAACAAGTATGGAGAATTTGGAACACAAGAAAGGAATAATTGATTATAACACAATAAATAAATAAAAATCCATGTGTTCCTAGAATTGAAAAGAAAAAAAGAAATGGATTTTTTTTTTTTTTGATAGTGGGGATTTGTGATGGTTAGGGTGGAGTTTTAACTTGATTAGCTTCGGATCCTCCTTACAGATTGGTGGGGCACACTTCTGGATGTGTCTGGGTGGGTCAAAGAGGTTTGGCCTTTGAGTCTACCCTTCCTTGGCCTTTGAGTCCCTGACCCTTCCTCTCTGGCACTGTGCTTCTCTTGTAGTTTGAACTAACCACCTCTGCCCACCCTTCTACCATGTCTCTGACTTGGAACCAGTCCACCAGGGACTAAATCCCAAGCAAATTAAACCTTTCCCCCTGATGTTTCGGGTGTTGGGTATTGTGTCTCTGTGATGGGAAAGCTCACTAACACAGGATCAAACCAGGACGTTCCACCTAAGCTATACCCCAGCCCCTTTTTTGTTTTTTACCATGGCACAGAATCTGACTGAGTTGCCCGGGCCAAGTTCAAACCTGCAATCCTTCTTCCTCAGAGAAAGAAGCTTTTCCTTCACAGGAAAATAGCAGCTAATAAATATAAGTAATGGTGAAATTAGGATGTTCCCACTCGCCACCCTGGGGAAATAGTTAATTCAGTCAAGATTTGATGGATGCTCATGTCACTAGTAAAGCCCTAAGAAACAAAAATAACTTGATAATTATCACACAGTAGACACCTCACTTAACTGCAGAAGAAAATTAAATATACCTTCACACTGAAGAGATTGGTAGTCAAACTAAGTGTCACCAATAAAGGAACAATCTAGCATCTTCTCTTTCTAGATTGATGCAATATGAAATACACAGGTTTACTTTCAAAATATTCTCACCAAGAGGTTTGATCTGAATTCCATAGGCATCCAGATCCATTTCTTTCTGGAGCTTTTTGTTTGTTTGTTTGTTTGGCTTTGTTAGTGTTTTTGCTTTTAGGGGGGTTGAGTTTGTTTATTTGTTTGTTTGTTGTTTGGACAGGCTCTTGCTATGTAATGCAGGCTGGCCTTGAACTGTAACCCAGGCTGGCCCGGAACTCATGGAAATCCTACTGCCCCAGCCACCCGAGTGCTGGGATTACAGGCACGCACCACCATACCTGGCAAAAAGAACCTATTTTTAAAAAAGAAAAGTCAGCCGGGCGTGGTGGCGCACGCCTTTAATCCCAGCACTCGGGAGGCTGAGGTAGGCGGAGCGTTGTGAGTTCGAGGCCGGCTTGGGCTACAACGCGAGTGTAAGACCGGCCTGAGCTACATAGTGCGACCCTGCCTCAAAAAACCAGGGCCGGGAGTTTGGCTCAGTGACTTAAGTGCCTGCCCTGGCAGGCACGAGGTTGTGAGTTCAATCCCCGGTGCCGCAAAAAAAATAAAATAAAATAAAA
Organism: Dasyprocta punctata; assembly: GCA_004363535.1. Classification (NCBI taxonomy): domain Eukaryota; kingdom Metazoa; phylum Chordata; class Mammalia; order Rodentia; family Dasyproctidae; genus Dasyprocta; species Dasyprocta punctata. The sequence goes on along the minus strand of RJWM01014537.1, from coordinate 47,379 downwards.
TAAAAATAAAAATAAAAAAGAAAAGTCAGGTTGGTGGCACACCCCTATAATACCTGTACTCAGGAGGCTGAGACAAGAGGATCGCTATGAGTTTGAGGTCTACATAGTGAGTCCAAGATCAACCTGGAATGCATAGTGAGACCCTATCTCAAAAGAATAAAATAAAATATTTTTTTAAATGCTACTAGCCAGGAGTGATAGCACACACCTGTAATCCCAGCACTCAGGAGGCTGAGGCAGGTGGATCACTGCAAGTTCAAGGCCAGCCAGGGCTACAAAGTGAGTTCAAGGCCAGGCTGAACTGCATAGTGAAACCCTGTCTCAAAAAGACAAAAAACAAAAAACAACTAAAAATAATCAGCAAATGTAGTGAGCCAACCCAGATTGGATCTCAACTTTGGGAAAGAAAACAGCTTTATAAACATCATTCTTAGTGCAAGGCATAAATTTTGAAATGTAGAATATGAATATGGTATTAGATGATGATTAGTTATTGATTACTGTGTAACACATTGCCCCAAACTTAGTGCCTTAAAACAAGCATCTATCATTGCAGTTTCTAGGGGTCAGGAGTCCAACTGTGACTGCCATAGGTGTGGGTCACAGTCTCTCCTGAGGATAGTCGGCCACAGGCCGGGACACAGTCATCAGAAGGTGGGAATGAAGGAGGGTTCTCTTTGCAGCTCGCTCATGTGGTGGCTGACTGGCCTCAGGTCCTTGATACACAGGCCCCATGATAGGCTGAGTGAGTGTCCCTACCACGGAAAAGCTGGCACGTGTTCCCCCACCAACACCCCACAGCACAGCAGTGGACTCCCCTCAAGCACAAGTGACTCTGAAGAGACTAAGAGTGCACCTAAAAAGAAGCCACAGTCTCTATCCTCAAGTATGCCATTCCCTTAGCTCTAATATATTCTATTCTCTAATTCTGCACTCAAGAGAAGGGAATTAGACTCTACTGCTCAACAGGAGGAGAATTAGAACATGTGTCGATTTGAAAAGCAGTCAGGAACTAAACATGATATCTGTAACCTCTTTTCAGATGGTTCTGCAAATATATGTATTTGTGAGTTTGTGTTTGTGTTTGTGTTTGTGCATCTGTGTGCCGGTATGCATATGTGTATAGAAAGCAAATGGGGAAAAATGCTAACAAATGTTGCTTCTGAGAAGATAAAGATGGATGATCATCATCATAGTTCTTCACTCTTTATTTATGTTTGAAATGTTTCGTAAGAAAAGGAGAGAAAAATAATCTAGAGTTGCTATGGACCAAATTGTGTTCCTCCAAAACTAAGCCCTAATCCAACATGATGGCGTTTGGAGGTGGGGCCTTTGAGAAGTGACTAAATTTAAAGGAGGACACCAGGGCCCACATGATGAGATTAGTGCCCTCCTAATGGGAGACATCAGAGAACTTGTTATCTCTCTCTCTCTCTCTCTCTCTCTCTCTCTCTCTCTCTCTCCACTCCCCTTCTGTCCCCCCACCACCACCTCATTTGTTAGCCAGGAAGAAGACTTTCATCAAAACTCAAACATGCCAACACCTTGATCTTTGCTCTCCAGCCTCCAGAAGTGTGAAGGATAAATAACTATGATTTAAACCCTGCCATCTGCGGCACTTGACTTGGTTTGGCGTGTGGTGCTGAGGATCAAACCTTATGCATGCTAGGCAAGCACTCCATCACCGAGCAGCACTCCTCGCCAGGTCTGAGGTATGGGCTGGTGTGGCACACAGCTAAGACGAGATGTCGATAGCAGTGCAGTCTCTACCCTTTCCTAGAGGCTGAGCATCAGGGCCGAAAGTCAGTGGGGGAGAATTTGCTGATGCAGGGAATTAGGGGAGAAGAAGAAATCAATATCACTGCATGGGCGGCTGTCATGTCACGGTGATGCCACTGGAGGCAGGGAAGGCCCAGGGAAGACAGCTCCTTCTCGCACATGCCCACTCCACACTAGCCTCTTGGCCCAGAGACCCCCTGGGCCTCTGCACCGGCCGAGCCTCTGGGACCAGCGCCAGTCCTTGCCTGATATTGAACCTCAACTCCTTTCCAGGGCTGGTCACTTCCCTCCTACGGATTTTTAGTAACAGGTTGCACTAGCTCAGTTTTGCTTTGGGAAGGAATCATTAGTATGCATCCACTATTAACCCAATACTTAGTTTGCCACAAAGCTTTAAAAACATAATTAATGGCTATATAGTATTGAAAATATAGCGTTAATTTTCATGCTGAAGTGAATTCTAGCTAACTTGAAAAGATCAGGCAACTCACTGTATTTCTTTAAACATTTAGAAATATGTTGCTTCTTTTTGTTAATGTCCTTCAAAGTTACAACATCCATATTCTTTGATCCAGAATATCTACTTCTAGAACTTTTTTTTTACATTACTGAATATTGAACCCAGAACCTTTACACTAAACCTCATCCCAAGCCTCACTCCACCCCTTTTTTTAAAAAAAGTTGGGACAAGATTGTGCTAAGTCACCTGTTTGTACAGGGCTGAGATCCTCCTACTTCAGCCTCCCAGAGCAGTGGACTATGGGTGGGTGCCTCCACATTCAGCTTAAGGTTTTGTCTTTTATGACCCATGATACAAGAACAAACACATGAAATTACTCATAGTGGCCTTATTGATAGTAGTGTGTACTCTATTGCTATCTGTTAAAAATAAATACAAATAATATATATAACAGACAAACTCCTTTTTATACAATGCACACACAGAATATTTCCAGAACTTGTATAAGAAACTATAACAAGTTTCCTCTGCAGAGAACCAGGAGGCTGAGAAGCAGGGTTAAAGAGAGAGTTTTTACTGAACACCTTTTTCATTTTTAATACATTTAGAATTTTCTATCATGGAAATGTATTCTATTTGCTCAAAAAAAAATAAAACTTGCCAGGCATGGTGGCACACACCTGTAATCCCAGCACTCGGGAGGCTAAGGCACAAGGATAATTGTGAGTTTGAGACCAGCCTGGGCTACAAAGTGAGCTCAAGGCCAGCCTGAACTACATAGTGAGACCCTGTTGCAAAAAGTAAAAAAAAAAACAAAAAAACAAAAAAAAAAGCTTAAATTTTTAAAACAAATTTTAAAACTATTCTTAAATATAACTAAAGTACTAAAGTTAGCCATCTTTACAAATTCTTTACTCTTAAGTACTTTGAATTTTATTTTCCAATTAAAAAACAACCAAGTATGGTGGCATACCCTTGTAATCCCAGCATTCCTGGGAGGCTGAGGCTAGAGGAATACAAATTTGACCCCAGTCTGCCTCAAAATCTAATTTTTTTTTGAGACAGGGTCTCACTACATAGTTCAGTCTGAACTTGAACTCACTATGCAGCCCAAGCTGACCTCGAAGCAATCCTCCTGTCTCAGCTTCCTGAGTGCTGAGATTACAGACATATGCCATTGCAACAGGCTTTAAATTTTCAATTTAAAAAAAGGCTGCAGCCCTTTGAAACTGTAGTCTCCTCCTGCATCTAATTTTCCACTTCTGCTTCTTAAACCTGACCCCAGGCATGCCTGAGCACACGCTCTCTCTCTCTTTCTCTCTCTCTCTCTCGCTCTCTCTCGCTCTCTCGCTCTCTCTCTCTCTCACACACACATACACACGTGCTTGCACACTACACGTGCTGTACCTGGTTCAGCTTGTCCTTCTCTTCAGCCCAAGAGGAAGCTCTCCTCTGCTCTCTGTTGACTTCAGATGCCAGCCTCACGATCGTTTCTCTGTTAGCTTTTGCCTCCATCTCATGGACATTTATAGTCTCTTCAAGACTAGCAATTTGTCCTCTCATGAATGCGTTTTCCCTGCACAGCTCTCCAAGCTGAAGAGAAACCCATCACAACTGTCTTATAAAAATTAACAACCCCGTGCACTTTCTCTGCACAACCCATACCCAGGAGTGTGTGCACAAAGATCGCACTTGTCAGAGGCAGCCCTGTGAATTTGGCTGTCAGGCAAGGCCCGCGACAGGTGCACCCAAAGCACAGCCCGTGGTCCACACCCCTGCCGCACTGCACAGGCGGTCGCAGGCGGTGTAGCTACACTCAGCCCACATCCAGGCACTTTCTGGCACTGAAGGAGACAGATGGGGCTCCTACGTTCTTAAAAAGTGTCCTTCTGACTAATAAGCAAAGAAAGATTCTGCTTAAGATGCTCGAACAGTGGGGCCGGGATCAGCAGGGTTCTTCTGCTTCCTATGCCACACATTGGAATTGTAAACTGGGAGCGTTGTAAGATTCAGGGGTGAGAAAATCAAAGCAAGCAGACTCTCTGATATCAGGCACTAGCCACACGGACAGCAGGCTCTCTCCAGAGGCCCACAATGACGCCTGCAGGAAAACAAGGAGACCCACAGGACAAGGTCAGCATGTTGTGATGACCTATGGAAGTGACAAGTCTCTTAAGCCTCAGCACTGTGCCATCGCAACCCCAATTCCAGCTCGGTGCTGTCGCCTCCCTGTTGCCTATTCTTTTTCACATTTACATGCTCACACCTCAGTGTCTTTCAAAAGTCCCCAGAGTCATCTGCCTGTGCCAACATCCCACACCTCTGATTGCCATTCTTCGTCCCTGTCTCCTCACGGGTTTTTCTTCATGACACTTTCTGTTATGTGGAATAATATTCAATAGCTATTTGTTAATCTCCTCACCACCTTTACAACATGACAGTGAAAGCTTTAAAAAAAAAAATCACTGTCCCAGTATCCAGACCCCAGCATCCAGAATAATACCTAGCACACAAGCACTCACTAATATGGATGAGACAGGTAAATCAATACCAAAATGAATTATTAGGAATGCCTCCTTTTCCCCCATGGACCCTTCAGGGTGTGTGTGTGTGTGTGTGTGTGTGTGTGTGTGTGTGTGTGTGTTTATAAGCAAGTGTAAAAGTGAAAGAACAGCTTTGAGATAGGATAGATTTTGATCCTCTTGGCTCAGCACTGTAAGAGGTTGCGGTCTTGACCAAAACACCAGACTTCCTGATGTGGGGCAGGAATTGCTTTAAAGACAAGCACCTGCTCAGGTAGTGCTTCCTGAGACAGAAACAGGCCAGCGACAGGGGACTAGCAGAACCCTGGGCCCTTATGCTACTCACTAAAAGCATGATCTGTTTTCTTCTGGGGCAGTCAAAGACTTCAAAGCTGTCATTGCTGTGAGCCACAGCTCCTCACTTGAGCCTGCAGAGGACCAAGTTTGACTTTCCCTTTGAACCTTTGTTGCTATCAATCTTGGGTCAAGTCCTTCTCAGTCCAGCATAGCACAATGTTGATCACCTAGGCAGTGTCTGCCTACGAGCTGCCAGACAGGGTTGATTAGCCCTAAACTTACATGATCTCGACTCCCTTCAAGATTGAGGACCCCAAGATAAGACACTGATAGGGCCATTGAGCTACACCCAGAAGCCACCAGCCACTGTCCTAAATCTACAGTCACCTGGATTCCGGGGAAGATTGAGCTCTACATGAATGTGTCTACCACAGACAGAGACAATTCTTTCCTGAAAACAAGACCATCCCCCTGTCATCGGGATTACAGAACTATGACCCCAGGCTGATACCATGAACAACCGGGCCCCAGCTTACCTGATAGTCCTCCAAAGCTGCTCTCCTGCCTTTGCAGGTGGGCCAGCCTGAGCCCCTGTATCAGAGTACATCCCCTCCAGCCACCTCAGCTGGAGTACTTCCCTAACTTTCAGTGAAAGCTTTGTGAGACTTGTTTGATTTTTTTTTTTTTTTTAGTTTGTTTGTTTGCCTATTTTTTTGTTTGTTTGCTTGTTTGCTTGTTTTTGAGACAGGGTCTCACTATGCAGTTCAGGCTGGCCTCGAACTCACTATGTAGCCCAACTTGGCCTCCAACTCACAATGATCCTCCTACCTCAGTACTAGGATTATGGGTTTCACCACCGTTTTAGTTTCAATTTTCATGTGTACTAAAACAAGGACCCACACGAGCAAGAGACAGTAAAAGTCCAGAACCCCACTGTGTGTTTTGAAATGTAAGTCCTGCACTATCCAGGTATAGTGAAACCAACAGAGCAGGAGACCATTGCTACCAAAAAGAGAGTTGATTACTCATAGTTCCCAAGAGGAGGACGGGACAGGCCTTGTCATGCAGGGCCACTTGGAAAACTCCCACAGCCAGTCTGGAGGCAGAGGGAAGAGGGAGAACAGGGCCAGGGGCTTTACTGTGTGTGCCATGGAAGGGCCATGCCCAGGGCGCTCAGCAGGCCAGCGCAGGAGGGTGGGCTGGTGGGGAAAGTCTCCTCAACTCTGGAGAAGAGGAACTCTCCAGAGGTGTCTGGTATCTGGCCCTGGAGTGGTAAGAAAAGAAGACAGTGGCCAGGAGCCTAAGAGCCACACACTGGCAGAGGCCTGGGTGGCTTAGTCTGGGTAAGAAAGCTGTGCTCCGGGGGAGTCCTTTACTGTCTCTGGAACTGGCTAACTCCCGGAGGAGCAAACAAGCCACAAGCATTCAGGTCTTTGTGGGGACCCTAATAGATCACTAGGGGCTCAGTGAAATATTCAATCGACTTCATGAACCTTCATTTCCATGATAATCACCATTGAAACAGGATTTTTATTATTTGGCTTTAATGTAAAATTTTAAAAGTACTTTAGAGCTAATCTTAACCTTATACCCAGTAAGTATAACTGACACATACCCGGGGCGTGTGTGTGCATGTGTGTGTGTTTGTCTGCAACTAAAGGGAAAAAACCCTAAAGCATGTCATAAGATGAATAATTATTATACTTGACAATTTGAATATATTTTAGCCAAAACAACTCTTTTTTGGAGACTAACTGATCCCGAATGATACCAGGAAGGATCTTGGGTTTAGGCTCAGGGAAGTAGAATGATCGGCCCCAGGTAAAGTGATTAATGCTCCACTTGAGCCACTGTCCTGATCTCCTGCCACCACCGACTCCAGCACATCCCTCTGTGGCCCCATCAGAATGGCCCTGTGTTTCTAGTCCTTTTAGCCTGCAGACAAACACCTTTAACATGAGATCCGCATCTGATGCCTTCTGGTCCTTCCGGTCTGGATCCAGGCAGTCCCAAAGCTGAGTTAGAAAGTCCACGTGCTTCCTGCAGTTCTCCGAGACCTGCTTCTTACTCTCCTCGCTTTCCTTCGCATACTTTCTACAAGGCAATAACAGATGAGTCTGGGTTTAACACCACAGCACACGCTGCTGTCAAATCAACACAGAACTTAAATGGGAACTCAGTCTGGGGCCTGATGCTGCATCCTCATCATGTCCTGGACCTGGTCACAGGAGGGGAGACAGATTCCTTCCCTTCTTCCTCAGCCTGCTAGATCTGTGCAGGTAGGGGCAGACTTCTGAGTCACACAAGGGCCCTTTCTGTGCAATCACAACCCACACAGCCATGGCTCACATAGGGAAGGAGAATCCCACCGCTTTAGCTCTAGCTCCTTTCTCTGTTGAAATATTACCCAGTGATCTACAAGGGTTCTGGTTCACGGCCAAGCGTAACTGTGGCACAATGCACAGAAGACAGGGATGTTATCATCTCGGGCAAAGAGAGGTGTTCTGCCGCCAGCAAAAGCCATCACTAGTTCTCAGTGAACTAAATACATCACACATATGTAACCATCACATTGTTGCACTTGTGTGACGAACTGAAAGAAAATCTATCTATGCATATAAAAAAATTAGTTAAGATAGTTAAAGAATTTTGAGTGAAAAGTACTTTTCACAGGGTCATTTTCAGATTTCATTTTTAATGCAAAATATTCTTTTGAAACTAGTAGAGCAATCATAACCAAAAAAAGATAGTCATATAGTTGGTTTCTTTTGATTCATTGAGGGGAAAGTTTTGTGCTAATAATTTTCTGGACAATGTTTCATGTCTGTATCTTATACCGTAAACAACTGCTGTGAATATAACAACAAAAAAAAAAGCCATCATTAGTTCTCACACATCCAGTATCTTTAAAGGGTATTGGAATTGCCCATCAGAAAAAAATCAAGATTTTTTTTGGTCTGTTTTGAATATTTTATTTCAAATCTCAGGTTTTTGAAATACTGGAGTCTGCTTTCAGTGCTTTAAATGTTAAAAGATTAACAGGTCATCACAAATGGACATAATTTAAAGGCAATTAGAATGATTTCAGTAATTTGGTATCATTTTTTTCAATATTCTAGTTAATAAACATGGTTATTGCTCTCCCATTTGACCATGGTGAGTGTTTACTGCAAATTTTTTCACTCTGTTCAAACATTAACAAAGCCCATAATTGCATATACTCATAAGTTTATCGTATTTCCATTTAATAAAAAGCCCAGTGTGGTGGCACACATCTGTAATTCCAGCTACAGAGGAGGCTGAGGCAGGAGGATCACGACTTCAAGCCCAGCTAAACAATTTAGCAATACTCTATTTCAAAATATTTTTTAAAAAGGGGGCTGATGATGTAGCTCAGTGGTAGAGTACTTGCTTAGCATGCATGAAGGTCTGGGCTCAAATCCCAATATTTAATTTTTTGAAAAGTATAATAATAAAGGATAATATTAATACATTTATGATTCCTTGACATTTATGATTCCTTGTTTTCACCACATGAAAGATCACATTTATTTGGCCTTTTGGGCTCATGAAAGGCACAGTTAATGCTATAGCCCTGATTGATTTACATATATGATACCATACTCTACCTCCAAGACTTCATTCTTCCTCATACTCAACGTGTCTGCTAAACTATGTCCACACATACTTGCATGTCACCTAACTCAACCAAATTACAAGAACCTACCAGAGAGACATAATCACATAAGTGTGAAAATATAAGTGCACCTGGGTATTCACGACAACTTGCTTTATAATAAATTTTTAATGGAACGAACCTAAGTGTGTGTAGGAAACAGCAAAGGAATAGGTTGGCCTAATTAAGATATTTCAGAAATGAAATATAATAACCCATTAAAAATTATAAACTGAAAATATCTACAACATATTTTTCAGTAATGACGCGATGTCATTTGGAGTAAACTATCTGAAAATCTGTTCCCAAATGTTCATTATAGCTTTTCTACAGTAAGATTTTTTGTCATTTTAAACTTCCTTTTAATACTTTTTTGTATTTAATAAATTACAATAAGTATAAATCACGTTCATTCCTCATTTATTTGGCAAAGATTTATTGGGTACCCACTGTATACTAGGCCTCACTAATGATGCTAAAGAGACAATAGTAAACCAAACAAATAAAAATCTTTACCCTCAGGTCTGGGGATTTAGCTCAGTGGTACAAGTGCCATCCTGACTGGCAAGATCGAGGTCATGAGTTTGATCCCCAGCACCAAAGAAAAAAAATCCTTGCCCTCATGAACTTATGCTCTAGTTGGAAAGGTGAACATGACAGTTAAGCTTGATTGTTAACTTGATTGGCCTGAGAGACAGTTAAGAAGTTATTAAAGGAAACTTCAGGTGTGTTTGGTGGACATGTCCTTGGGATCACACGTGGCCCCTGTCTCTTCCGCTCTGCTCTTCCTCTGCCCTCTGCTTCCTAGATGCCACGAGTTGCATAGCTTCCCTCTGCCACACCCTTCCACAACGATGTTTCTGCCTTGGAACCAGCTGACCATGGTCTACAAGCTTTGAAACCATGAGCCACAATAAACCATTCCTCCCTAAATTTGTGAGTATTGGGTATTTTGTCTCAGCAATGGGAAAACTGACCAATACAATGGACAGTGCTCAAAATGTTAATACATGTAAAACATGCAGTATGTTACAAAAGGACTGAGAAGATTTAACCAAAAAAGGGGTAAGAAATATTGAGGGGAAGAGAAAAATCAGCGCCTCCTGAGAACCTGCCATACTGGATCTGGGAAGATCCAACAAGAAGACAACTAGCCAGCTTTCCTGGTGAGTGACACAACAGGTTCCAGGAAGAGAAAAGTCAGCGCCTCCTGAGAACCTGCCATACTGGATCTGGGAAGATCCAACAAGAAGACAACTAGCCAGCCTTCCTGGTGAGTGACACAACAGATTCCAGGAAGAGAAAAGTCAGCGCCTCCCATGAGCCTACCGGTGCACGAGCTGAGAATCAACACCCCCGGCCCCAGAAGCAACCCACTGGTTCAGAAGACTGGCTAAGTTGATACCAACTAAGGCACATAAAGCAACTAAATGCTTATATTGTTTGGTTGATTTTGCAGGCCTGGGGCTGGCAGTCTGAGCATCTCTTGGAAGGATGACAGTATGCAATGTAGCAAATATGGGGGATTTCCTTCTAGCTTGTCTTTGAAGTCCAATATTGTTCTCACTGTTTTGCTTTGTTCTGATTAATTGTTTTGCCTTATTCAATATTCTGTTTTGATTGGTTTTATTCTGTTTTGTTTTTGGTTTGATTTTGCGATACCAGATGGAATGGACAACTATTGTGAAGATGACAAGATATACTATGGTAGCTATTGTTTTCCTAGTATCCTGCTTTGAAGTTCTGTATTAATTTTACTTCTTTGTTTTGATTGGCTTTGTTCTGTTTTGTTTTGTTGAATTTTACTATCTTTAGAATAAAATTTTTAAAAAAAGAAATATTGAGAGGAGTAAAATTTTAGACATACCTCTCTTCAGGACCTCAGTAGGAAGCTGCCTACTGAGTGCAGACCTAGTAGAAGCAGGAAACCATGCAATAACTAGGAAGGAGTTTTTCAGGAAGAGGGGCCAGCAGGCGCAAATGCCCTGTGGTTCAAGAAACAGCAAAGAAGCTAGTTATCAGGAATGAAAAAATAAGAGAGACAAAACCAGATTAGGATGAACCATTTAGGTCATAGAAAACCCTATGTCATTACATCATGTGAGAATAGAAGTCAATGGAGGGATCTGATCTGAGATTAACATTAATTTGCTTCTTAACAAAATTTCTCTGGCTGCAGAGGGTACAATGAAAGCAAGAAAACCACTGCTATGGACTAAATATTTCTGAACCCCCAGAACTCATATGTAGAAGCCTTAATCCCCAATGTTGCAATGTCCATAGTTGTAGCCTTTGAGAGCTGATTAGGTCATGAGGGTGGAACCCTCATAAGTGAGATTAGTGCCCTTTTAGGAAGAGACATGAAGGAGATGATCTCTCTCCACCAAAGGAAGTGACAACAAAATGCCATGCATCTGCACACCAGGATGTGGGTACTTGCCAGGAAACACACTACCTAGCAGCACGTGGGTCTTGGACTGTCCAGCCTCCACACTGTAAGGAATAAGTGTCTATTGTTTAAACCACTGAGATATGGTATTTTTTATAGTAGCCCAAAAGCACCAAAGCAAAGATGGCATTAAAATTTGAAGCAAATACTTACTGTGATAATCCAGATGAGACATAATAATGGCAATGGGGCAACAAGGCTAAACAGCCAAAAATTAGATTCAATTTGAAGATAGATATAATTGATTGAGTTTGCTAACCAGACATGAGTATGAAAAACAAGAGATCTAAGAATCATAGCAAGAGTTTTTACCTGGTCAAAAGAATAGAAGAATTATCATTAAATGAGACCAGGGAACATATAGGAGGATTTAGTGGAAACAGCAAGAGATACATTTACAACTTACAATTTGAGATATTTGCTAACAACTCCATGGAAATGTCCACTAGGCAGTAAGATTTCAGAGTCTTGAGTTCTAGGAAGAGATCCACACTAGATAATAGAATTGTGAGTGTCAACTGCATTCCAATCACTCTTAAAGCCATAAGACTAAATGACATAAAAAGAGAAGAGATTCAAAGACTGGGCCCCAGCCAGACACGGTGGCACACGCCTATAATCCTAGCATTTGGGAGGCTGATTCAGGAGGATTGCTTTAAGTTCAAGGCCAGCCTGGGCTACAAAGTGAACTCAAGGCCAGCCTGATCTGCATAAAAAGACCCTGCCTCAAAAAGACAAGAAGACAAAGAATGGGTCCTGAGCCAGTCTGTTATGGTTTGGGTCAAGATGTCCCCGCAAAGCTTCATACACTTGCAGATGCAGCTTTTTCAGAGGTAGCTGAATCTAGAGTTTGTGACTGAGTCATGGTTCAATGCTGGGATTAAGGAGGCTGGGATTGAGAGTGGGTGACTGCTGGATCAGTCCACTGATTGGATTGGCAGTGGCCTAACCCCAGCAGATTGGATAAGATAAAAGAGGCAGAAAGAGGCTTCTCTCTCGAACCCTGTTGCTTTGCTGTCTTCCACTGCCATGAATGGTTGCTTCTCTGTCACACGCCACTCTGCCTTGGAGCCAGCCAGTTATGAACTGAAACCTCTACAAACTGTGAGCTGAATAAACCTTTTCTCCATTAACTTTGGATGTTGGTTGCTTTGTCTCAGCAATGAGAAAAATTACTAAGACACAGTCCAATAGTTGAAAGCCAAGGGAATAAGAAAAACGGCAAAAGAAACTAGCTAGATAGACTAGTTTCTTTTTTGAGATACAGACTAGTCATGTGCTGTGGCCTAAAAACCAACAGAAGAAGGTGGTCCAAGGGAAGACAGCACCATGACTGACACCACTGGTGAGTTGGGCAAAGAAGATTGGCCACATACCAGGCATTGTGCAGCACTGGTGACCTTAATGAGATGCTTCCTGGAACCCATAAAAGAGAGACAAGAGAAACTGGAGAAGGGCTCTCATGTGTACATTTGAGGAGAGCAGGAGGACGGGCATCAGGAATGTTGGTTTATTGCTTTTAAGATGAGATAAGTAAAATAAATATCAAGTACTTATTAAGAGAGTTTTTTTGGTTTGGGTTTTGGTTTTGGTTTTGGTTTTTGGTCTTTTCGAGATAAGGTCTCACTATCCAGTTCAGGCTAGCCTTGAGCTAACATGGCAGCTCAGGCTGGTCTCAAACTCACAATGATCCTCCTGTCTCAGCCTCCCCAGTGCTGGGATTATGGGCATGCGCCACCATGTCCAACTTTAAGAGAGATATTTAGATCATATATAGAATTTTTAATATATATCTGAGGAGCTATCAGTTCCCAATTTTGTCTCCATGATCATCCCTTGTCAAAACAGCATGGGCTCCATGGAAAAGCTTGGGCTCCGTTAATTTCTACATAAAATGGCAGTAAAACTGATGGGGAATGATCAGGGTGATCTGACTTCCAAGTTTTTTTATAACTAACTTGTGAATAAATGCATCTCTCGGTGGGCTAACCTGCCATTTGAGGATTAAACCACCATTTAGAGGAAATCTTCAAATTATGTGTATAACATGCATTTGTGGCCCTAATCCACAGGACATAACCACACTTAGGACAATTCTGTGTGTGGTGAGATGCTTGACAATGCTGAGAAATGAGGTCAGGGAAAGTTTTCAAGACTCCGAAGATACTTGAGGTCGATGGGTTTTTTTCCCAACTTGACTTTTATGGCCAAATAATGCAAAGCATTCAAAGTATACGCAAAGACATATCTTACATATTACAGAAGCTAGTGTAACTGCCAAATGAACTGACAAACGTATTACAGCATCCTTACTGTAATTTCTCTTCCAGTTGTGCAACTTTCCTCATTAATTCTTGGTTCTCCTTGAATGCAGTGTGAGCAGTTTTTTCGGTTCTGATTTTAGAAGTGGAAAGTGCTGCCGATTCTTCTTCGAGTTCCTGAACTCTGTCTCTCAACGAAGTGAGAAGAGATGATTTTCTGGCATTGTTTTCTTTATAGCTCTCCATTTCGGCCTTCAGCTCTTGACAGCAAACTTCTTTAGAAAGCATCTTGGAGCGAAGGTCTCGAAGCTAACATGCAGGAAGTGTAAAAAAGCAGGGGTAGCAATTTAACAGTGTACTACTTGGAGTACTTTTTTTTTGGTAGGGGGGTACTAGAAATCGAACTCACTACCTTGTGTTTGCCAGGCAGGTGGTGTGCCACTTAGCTATATCCCTGGCCCTATTTGGAGTACGTTTAAGAAACTCAAAACCATAATTTAAAATCTCAACTTTTATTCAGGACTTAATCTAACTTTTTTTTTTCTCATATTTGTATGTATTACCAAATAAGAAATTTTGGATTGGGGATATAGCTCAGTGGCACAAGCGTCTGCCTGGCAAGCACAAGATCCTGAGTTCAATTCCTGGTACCAAAAAACAAAAAGGAAATTTTGCCTTAAGAGTGGGCTTCACATTCTGTGTTTTTCAAAACCACTTGAGCAATGTCTTGGGGTGATTTGGTCTTACTCAGGAAACATTTGTGGTGGGTACTACAAAAAGCAATAAAATATTTTGCAGTGGTAATGCATTTTCTATATCAGTATTGCTGCTTATAAACAATGATTTAAGAAAACTAGAAGCCACACTGTCATTTCTTGACCACCATTGGTTCCCAACTAAATACAAAGTATTCAATATATTACTGTATTTCTATAGACCATAATCGTGGGTGACAAAGAAAAACAATATTCAGATTTCTGGGAAAAATAAAGAGCAAAGGAAACATTATAGCATTTCTCCAAAGGAAACATTTTGACTTTTATAAGTTCTGTGGCCAGTTCATCTTTGGAGTTGCTGTTCAGCGGGATCCTGCCAACCTCAGTGACATTGCTAGTTACCTCCCAGGCCAGCCTAGATGCCTGGGACCTCCAAACTGTGAGCACAGTGGGTCTAGGGAGACTCCAGAGACTCCATTCAGATCTAATCTAGCCACAGGGAGATGGACCACAAACACCTTACTACAATTTCCTCAGCCAGCCAGAATTCTCACAAGAAACTCAGAATTCCCCCCTAGTAGCTCTCAACTGCAAGCAATCCTCATTAAGGAAGGTATTCCCAGAGAAGCTAGAAGTTCCCCAAGCCTTTCGGCTTCAACCCAAAGTCCCCAGGTGCTCACATATCGTGCAAGGCTGTAGAATTTCCCTGACACCTAAAATCCAGGCTGAAGCCACTTGCTTTCTAGCAGGAATTTGAGAGGATATGCACACAAGAGGATAAGTATAAACTTGCCCAAACTGAGTCCTACTGTCCCATTTATAATCCGCTCAGCGCTGCTTCACTATGAGATGCTAGAAAGACCCATTTCTGAGTGGTGAGGATCCACGATCTTACCTCAGACTGAGCACATTCAAACTTGACCAAAGTTGCTGCAAGTTCACTTCGCACATTTTCAGCCACATTCCGGTAGTGATTTAATTGCTCCCGAGTGACTGGGACCTCCAAGAGCTGATCACCGATTTCCTGGTAGAGTTCCCCCAAGAGACGGAACATAAAGAAAGTTAAATGCACCTTTCTGTGTAGCTGCATAAAGACTTGGAAGCACTGTGTTTCGAATATGTTGGAAATGCTACCCAGAAATGTATCGTGCCCAGATCATTTCATTGTTGTTCTCAAACTCCAGAGAGCCAAGAGGCAGCCAGGGAGCTCCTGATGCACCTCCTCAAGACGGAAATCTGGCATTTAAGAAGTGACATTTGCCAATCTGGGAAGCACAGCAAGAGAAAAATAAGGAGCTGAAAGTATAGATCAAGGGTCGAGGACATGAGAGAGATCCCGAGTTCAGTCCCCAGCATTGAAGAAAAACAAAGGGAAGAGCATGGGAAAGGGAAAGAAGGAAGGAAGGAAGGAAGGAAGGAAGGAAGGAAGGAAGGAAGGAAAGAAGGAAGGAAGGAAGAAAGGGAGAGAGAGAGACATTGATCCTCGCTACCTATAAAATTTTCTTTACATAACTCTGATGCTATGCGACCTCTGCACAGAACCTGAAAGAACAAAGAACTGTGGGGAAAGGGAGTGCTACAGTCTGTAACTACAAGACAGCTCTCATTGTTCCGTCCCTAGGCTGCCATCATGATCCACAACTCTCTAGTCTCATTTATTCATCAGAGATCAAATGTGAAAGGCCATCCCTATATAATGGACCAGCTCTCAGCTTCATTGCTGGTTGCTAGTACAAAAATATATGGATTCCAACAGAGAGTGGTGGGGCACACTTATGATCCCTGCATTCTGGAGGCTGAAGCAGGAGGAACACTGTGAGTTCAAGTCCAGTCTGGGCTACATAGTGACTTTGAGGCCAACCTGAATAAATAAATAAATAAACAAACAAACAAACAAACAAAGAGACAAATAACCTGGCAAAACCATTCCAATTTTTCAAGATAAGGCATGAATCCAGAATTTTTGAAGTAAAATTTCCCAGTTTGGGGAGCTTAACAACTAAAACGTTTCCTAAACACATGAGCCAAAGGAACCTACCTGCAGAGCAGACGTGGTGTGGGAGGTGTCGCCACATGTGACCTCTGTTCCCCCTGCCTTGTACCTGCTGCCCTCAAGAACCATTCCTCAGCCCAGACAGGACCCACACCCACCTCCAGCGCCATGGTCTTTGTAAAAGATGTACCAAAAAAAAACATTCGTTTTTGAAGGACTGTGAAAGAGGTTACATAAAGGAGAATTTCCCGAAATACCTCCGTGACCTCAGGGGACACAGCAGCAAAACCACGGCAACTACCAGAGACTGCTCAACTGCCATCAGCCACCGTGTGCAACACGCAGAAGTGCAAAAGTCATCAGAGAGCCCTCAGCTGACAGCAAGCATTGCAGTCCACAAAACCAGACAAAACCTTCGGGGCACCGAATAACGGCCAGTGCTCGCTAATCACACAGGTCTAAGGGGGATGTGTACTCCAGGGCAGAAAGCCTGACAGGTTCAACTGAGACATTCATCACAGAGCTGCATCCTGTGCAACCTACCTCAGGAGTCAGAAAGGCTTCTCCACCTCAGCCACCACAGCCACAATTCCCAAGTGAGACCACGTGAAGATGCCGGTCACTTAGGACCATTCAACCATCATATTCATGGCCCACCATTTTATAAAACTCAAGAGGTGCCTATAATCCTAGCACGTAGGAGGCTGAGGCAGGAGGATTGGCACAAGGTCAAGGCAACCTCAAGTGCAACCTTGTCTCATTAAAAAAAAAAACCATTAGGGAAATAAGTCCCCCAAGGATCATGGGTATATCTTTCATTCACATGTTTTGAGGAAATTGAAATTATGTAGTGATATCATTATTTTATATCTGATTCTAATAAAAAATATTGTATCTATTGAGTATATTATTATTAGCCAGACAAGACAGTTGAGAAGTGGCCCTTCATTTTATGAAGTTACAGTCTAATGCAGAACAGTACCAAATCATTAGCATCTTCAAAGGTTCATGGTGGATAAAGCTGTGTATTAAATCACAGGACTGGAGCAGAGCCCTTGGCGAACATGTGTGAGGTCCTGGGTTCCATGCTCAGCACCACAGGTGAAATACATAAACAAGTGCAAATACCCTCTGACCCAGCAATTCACTGTCCAATGACCCTCCCCTGAAAAACACACATGTCCACAGAGAGACTTAAAAGGGTATTCACTATTCCATAATTTGTGATTAAAAAAAATGATGGGGTTATTGAAACCATTTAAATTCCTGTTGACAGAGTATCACTAAATAAAGCCATTTCCAACCTATGCAACAGGGAGTATGAGATAAATAATTAAGTTGGGGTCCAAGATATATCACTAAATTAAAATAAATTCTAGACCTATCATTCAATATTTATCTTTTTAATACTTATCTTTATCAAATATACACAAGAGAGGAAAATGCCACTCTACATACAGTATTTCCTACATATATAGTTAGAATCCACATTGCCCCATAAAATACTTCCCCTGGGTGTAGCAGGCGATACTGGTATTAAAGCTGGGGTAGGGGAGCAAGGGTTTAATTTTTTTTTCAAAAAGGATGTATTTATGCATTATTCACACAATTAAATACAGTTTAGAGAAAAATACTGCAAAGAATGCTAACTGTGGTGATATATCTTTCAGTTATAGGTCTAGAGTTTATTTTCTTCATTGTAAATTTGCATATTTTCCAAATCCTTTACAGTGACAACATACTACTTTCATAGTCAGAATTAGCATCCCTTCTTAAATTTATTTTTAAGAAGGGACCAGCACGGATAAAAAGCCACCAACCCTGCCATGCAGTGCACTTAATGAGGAACACGATGACAAAGAAACAACCGTAGGTAACACAGGCCAGATACATTGCAGAGCGCCAATTCAGGGGGCAATTCTTAATTAAGCCCTCCAGGAGTCTGTAAAATTTTTTGAAAATTCTTCAACTTTTCCTATAAGTATTAAACAATCTTCACTTCTTTAAAAAAAATCCTTTTTCTACTCTTCAAAATGGCAATGTAAGAACTCTTTCATCTGTCCTCACACGAGGACAATCTAAGTTATTAGGTACCGCTCAGTTACCCATGAAGCAATCTTAGATTAATTTTAGAGAGCCAACTACATATGATTTCATTCTGCTGCTGATATTATTATGATAATGATTGAAATTGCCTCACAGGGTGGCTCATAGTCTTTTCAGAATAAAGGATGATTTCAAAGTCCAGTAGCATAAAGCAAAGATAAGCTTATTCATAATTTAGTACACAATGTGCCCAATTACCTGACCTGTGTGGACAATGTCTCGGACCAGTCTTGCTACTACGGTATTTAGTTTCTCATTATCCCGTAGTGGGGAAAAAAAGATGATGAAGAAGAAGAAGAAAATCACTGCCTGCCTCTGACATACAAAAGCTTCTAAATCCATTCCGTTCTCATCTTGTCCCATAACTTATCTTCCCTTTGTCCCAGCATTATTCCTTATTGCACTGCGCGGTTGCATGACCACAAACTTCCACTACAGAATGTTTCCTCTCCCTCCCTTCCTCCCTCCCTCCCTCTCTCTCTCTCTCTTTCCCTCCCGTTCTTTCTTTCTACACATTTCCAGTGCTGCCCAGGGATCAATCCCCTCTGAGGCACCCTCCCGTATCATCCAACTTCTTCACCCCAAGGAAAATTTCTTCTTGAATTTACAGTGAATAAATTACCTCAGAAACCGTGTCTCTCCTGTCTAATGACTCCTCCCTTTCTGACTGTTTATCATTTCTTCTCCCTCCTTGGAAAGAACTTTCTTGAGTCTCCTGTTTCCCTGCTTCTTCCGCCTGCACTGTAGCTTCATTGATAAGATTCTAATATTTACAGGGAAAGCGACAAACACAAGTTCTGCCCAAAAAAAGTGTATACTCACTTCAGGAAAAGAAAAATTTGTATAAATATTTTAATACTAAATTTATTGAAACATAATGAGATTAATACAAGTTACCTTTGGCCTCTACAATCACAAGAGGTGTTCATAGTGGTGACCTTTAGCTTCCAGACATTTATTATTTTTCTTTTCCTGAAGTGTGTCTACATTTTTTGGCAGGTCCTGTATATATCACAAAATGATCCATTTTATGTACAATTTTTATACTTTCACGTATCAGTTAAATAATGGATTTAAATTCTCAGAAATTAATTTTCATATTAAAATTAGTTCCTTAATTAAGTGAAACCTAACTGGAGCCAGGTGGGGTGGAACACACCTATAATCCCAGCATTCGGGAGGCCGAGGCAAGGGGAACACTGCAAGTACAAAGCCAGCCTGGGCTACATAGTGAGTTCAAGGTCAGCCTGAATTACAAAGTGATACCCTGTCTTAAAAAAACTGGAAACATGTATAAGAATCTAAGTTACTGTTGCAGCAACCTCTCTTCCTACACTGCTACTGCTGGGGGCTGAACGCTGGGTTCCTGTTGGCTGCAGAGCCGCCGGGAAACCCTGGACTTCACCCCAGCCTGCAGGAAGGAACAGCAGCAAACAATCACTTGCACTCTGCATAGCGTGGTTCAGCGTGCACTTGCCCTTCTGCAAGGACATTCTAACCTCATTTGGGATGGGACAGTCACTGCTAAAATACATGGAATATAAATAATCATGTAAGCAAACTATGAAATGCCTTCAAGGTTTAAAACAAGAAATCAGTGATTTTGATTTTTTCACTAACTGTAAGAAGATCTCCAATCAAGAAATGATAAACCAGGGAGGAAAAAGTGTCTAAATGACTTCTGTGCTGCACTAAATCCCTGCTTTCTCTCTCCTGGTGGCCTTAACTCTATGCAAAGAAAACGTGATAAAAATGATGCTGCTTTATTTCTTTTAGCAGCTGTCTCTTATGTCAGAAGAAACCCACAGCCTTCAGCACACAAACTCCTAATGCTAACAAAGCCTTTACAGCAGCCCACTTGGAAAATGAAGAGAAAGTGGAAAATGTCAGCAAAATGTAAGCAGAATATTCACTAGAGAAAGAGACAGACGGAGGGAGGAAGAAAGAAAAGAAAAAAGAAAAGGAAAGAAAAGGAATGGAAAGAGAAGGGAAGGAAAGGGAAGGGAAGGAAAGGAAAGGAAAGGAAAGGAAAGGAAAGGAAAGGAAAGGAAGAGGAAGAGGAAGAGGAAAAAAGCCAGGAGTGGCAGTTCAGACCTGTAATCCCAGAACTTTGGAAGCTGAGGCAGGAGGATCACTGCAAGTCCAAGGCCAGCCTGGATCACATAGTGAGACCTCATCTCAAAAAACTAAATTAAAAAAAAAGTAATCAAATGTAATTTTCCTTCCTATAAGAATTTTTACAAGAGGACAGATAATATGCACAATCAAGTTTTTAAGACTTATTTTCCCCCAATTTTGTTCCCAGAATAAACAGGTCTAGAAGCAAACCTCAAACCCTCCCCTAGTGGGTTTAGCAATTGTGTCCTCAGCACACTGTTCAGGACAAATGGTGGGCAGACTGCCTTCTAGAAAATGTCCTTTCAAAGACAAGATTTACCATCTCCTGAAAGGCTTTAGCTCGTCTCCCTCCTCCCCAGAACCTGTTCCCTATCCCCACTTCCTGGCCCTCCTCCTATTCACCCTTTCTGTCCCCCTTTCCTGTCCCCCTTTCTGTCCTCCCACCAGCACCAAGACAAGAGTGGAGGCAGTTGTCCAGTGGCAGGTGTCAGAGGCCAGAGGAGAACACCCCTACTCTTCTGATATTTGTGATGTAAATGTCACCTCAGGTCATTTTGCCTCCACTGACTTTCTGCAGGATTTGGCCAATGGAAACATCCCAGGTCCACCCTGCTGTTTGATGACCTCCCATAGCCACCTATGCACCCCCTAAGGCACAGGGTAAGGAGTAAATCTGCATACTTGAGACTGCATGACCGCTTCTCAGGAGATGTCACACACAGCACCTACTCAGTCTCTCACAGTAGAAGCAGAAGTATTTGCAGGATTGAGTGAACAGCTCGATGCTCCTTTTCCTAATGTCCCAGTCCTCACTCCACATGTGAGTCGCTCCCCAGGTGCGCCCCACTCTGCTCTGAATTCTGAGTCCTGTGCCCTGGGGAGGCACCAGTCTCAGAAGCCCACAGATGCTTCTGCTGAGCTCCCTTGCCTTCTGCCTCTCCCCAGAAGCACCAGCACAGCCCAGAGCTTGCAGCACCTCCTAACCTGACAGGAGGAAGGCTCTTTCCTTCAGACTCTACAGGTGTTCTGGGATGCACTTCTTCTGTTTCATGGCAGAACCACAAGTGAAAGGCAAATCCTCCCCTCTGCCAGTGCTTTCTGCCATTTGCATTGTATGCAAATGGCCTGCCTTTTTACAGAAGGACTTTAACTTTCACCTAGAGCTCTAGGTCTGTTGTTTGTCCAGTGTCAAAGTAAGAAGGAAAAGAGTGGCAGGCAGGGGAGCGTGTGGTACACTCCTGTAATCCCAAAGTCAAGCCCTGCAGGCACCTTAGTAATTTAGCCAGACTTCGTGTTAAAACAACAAGGGAACTAGACCCAAGCCTCTCCCAGTGAGTCAGTGCCATTTGTGGACCAGGGTTAGAGAGAACAACGGCCACAATACCAAACAAGCCCAGTCTGGGAACCAGCACCATGCACAGGCTGCAGCCAGACTAGGAACAGCCAAACCCCAGCCCCTTCTGGTTCAACGGCTGGCAGACAAGAAGTACCATCATCCCCCCTCATTCCCCCAAGTGACCAGCTTATCTGGAGAAACATAGGCTGCAATGATAGCTATCAAGGTGAAATGCAATTGGATGCCTGTGGTGCTTTGGTATCTCACTAATTTTGCAGGTCTAGGGCCAGTGGTCTAATCACAGGTTTAGAGGATATCACTAAGCAGTGTGTCATCTGGGCGGGGCGATCTACTTCTGAGGGTTGCAGTCATTGTTGATTCCCTATGGTCTTGTTTTGAGCACCTAGGTCATTTCCATTGTTTTGCTGAGTTGGCTTTTATTCTCTTTTGTTTTGTTTGATTAGATTAAATCCCATGGCAGGAGAAGCTATTTCAAGGATAGCAAGTTACATTATGGTAGCAATTTTGGATTTACTATTGGCTTGTTTTGAAATCCTTTATCACATTCATTGTTTTGTTTTTGCTGTTTCTATTCTCTTCTGTTCTGTTTGATTTACACTATGCCCAAAGTTATCTGCAGCTATTTTGAAGACATCTAGGGCCATCATGGTAACTGCTGGTGATTTCATAATGTTTTGAAGTCCTATATCTCTTACACTGGTTTGTTTTGATTGGTTTTATTCTATTATATACTCTTTAAAATTAAAACAAAAAAGAAAGAAAAACAACAACAAGGGCTGAGATACAGCTAGTGTGAAGACCCTGAGATCAATATCTGTACTGCAAAGAAGGAAGAGGAAGAGAAAACAGGTGAAACGGGGAGGAAGGGGAGGGGAGGCAAATGGCAGTAAGAAAAAATTAAAGGAGAAAAAAATAAAAGCAATAAGAGGAAGCAAATAAGCCTCCCTTACTAGAGATGGACCACAGTATGGCCTGGCTTCTCCAAGCAGATATACACCAAGCACACAAGGCCCTAGGCCTATGAGGTAGAGCAAACAAGTTGCCTCGATAACAGCACGCTGACCTACTCGCTAAAGATATTATAGCAAATGTCAGCCCCCACCAGACAATCCAGTGGCTTCACAACAAGCCCTGGTCCACGAAATGCACTCCTTCAACCTAGTCAGAATGATGGAGTCAGAGTGGACCTTGGACCTTACTCAGGTTCTGGGTCCTTCAGGGTAATTTTGAAGTAGGACATAGAATGAATGAAATGCATAGCTTTCAGTCAATCCTCTGGTGTCTATTTCACTACATTAGTATAGTAAATATCAGAAACACAACTTCTGAGACTCTTATCCAGGAGTGCAGCATGTGTGACTCGTCACCCACCCTGGCTTCCTGCTGAGACGAGGAGACCTGTCCTGTTAGGAGACTATGGAGGCCTCGCCCACCTAACGCCAACCAAGGACCCAGGCTTTCTGCAACTGAGCATTTCCATCTGGGATTGAAAGCTGTCTGCCGTGCTTCATTCAAAAATCAGTGAAGGCTGGTGCAACAGCTTCCTCACTGTCTTCCTTCCGTCTCCCACTGAGCTGATCCAACCACGTGGCCGCCAGAGGAGTGAATTAGCAATGGAGACCTGATCGCCCATGCCACACCTAAGAAAGCTGCCCGCCTCCTCAGTCAGCCAGAATCCACACTGCCCGCCTTTCTGCCCCACTACCCAGTCCCCCCTCAGGTCACAAGGAAAAGCAAAATCTGTCTGGACACCACAGGTAGCTTCTATAACTCCTTGCTATGCAGGGAGCCTTCCCTTCCTTCCCACACACCTTTGCACCTTGACAGACGTCGGGGCCAATTAGGGAGCTGGACATAGTTTTCAGTGACTCCTGGCTAAAACACCCAAGGAAAATTTACTTTTATTCTAATGATCGCTCCTGTTCCAGCTTCATCTTGCTTTATTTATTTATTCTAGTGATATTTCTCTGATGGTGTAATCAATTAAAAAAAAAAAAAGAATGCCACGCTCACCTTACCAGTCAGAGATAATTCTGTTATATTTTGTTACATTTCTTTACAGTATTTTTCAAATATATATATATATGAAATATACATGTAAAATATGTTTTTTGAAATATAATTGGGGTTACATCTTAACTCCAATTTTGTGCCCTCTCTCCTTCACTTGATATGAATATTTTCCCAAGCAGTTTTTAAAAATGTCACCAGGGGCACAGTATCCCATCAGGAAGCTATATTTTCATTTGATTCTTCTCTCATCAAGGGATATTTAGAGTTTTTTCCCCCCTAATATATCAGTATTATAAATCTGTTAGAGCTCCTGATTGTTTCCTTAGGATTAATTCCTGGAAGAGAGAAAACTAGATAAAAGAAATAAAACATCTAGGGATTTTGTACATAGCATAGTACCAATGTACACACCCACCAAGAATTGAGTATGAGTTTTATGACACTGAGGTGCATTGCTTAATCAGTCCATTCTCAATATTTCTGTAACCTTTTAATGCTGTCTGTATTCAAATATTTATTACATGAATAATAACAGTAAATTAGCCTTCCTTTGAGGACTTGACCTACACAAACACAGTTTAAGCACTTTACTAAGATCGCTCAGTTCTTACAGCAATTTTCACAAAGCAAAAAGAATTCAGTCTTCCCCCAATAACCCTAAGAGTCTGAATTCTGACCCACAAATTGATCTGACCCTTCAACCTATATTTTTTTCCTGATGTCTGCAAATGTTTTGATTTTGGTCCTAGCCCTGTGAATTTATGGAACCAATTTGAATGTGAATTGATGTACAATGATACACAAGCACTACTATATGTATTTAGGCATATTACCAATACACACAAAACTATAAACTAAGATGAGATTAAAATAAATAAAAATAAATCTTTTCTTCCTGAAGCTCTCATAAATCGTCTTGTGATCATCCCTCTTCACCACTCTGGCCTTTTACTTTTATTCCTGTGTGACCGGAGTATGAATGCCAGGAGAGGTTGTAAACTGACAGCTACCACGGATTCAACATTGACGCCAAGGCTGAATGAAGCAAATGCACCCTTTAACCCTGGGAGTGACTGATGTTACTGTCCACGTTGTGCAAGAAGGACACCTAGATTCTCCTCCTCTCCTCTTCCTCCCTCAGCTCCAAGCCCCTCCCCTCCTCACCTGCCCCTGACACTGGCACCTCGAAGTCCTTTGATCAGCTTTCTGCGGCCCTCAATCTAAATCCTATATATTCCTTCTCATGCCACCCAGCACCTACCCTGTATGTCATCACCCACTGTAACTATTATTTATCTGTATGATCTTGATTCTTTTTTATTACTGTTTGTGATGCATGATAAATGTTTTCATCATGGGAAATTTGCACACATGTGTGTCACACCTTGATCCTTTTTACTTACCTTCTATGAAGAACCAACTGAAACTTCTGTGGAGGACTCTCCTTGAAAAAAGAGCAATTATCTCCATTTTGGCTAAACCTGGCCCTGTTTCCATGTACTGATATATACAGAGCTGGCTAGGATTTTTCCTTATCCCTTCAACTGGCTTTAAGCAATGCAAATCGGTCTAGTCAGGTGCTGATATTTAGTCTTCAAAGCAAGCCAACAGGTCAGTATTACCCTACATCCATAGCTCCCAAAAGATCCCCTTGGCTCTCCACAACTATAAATATGCTTTGGGGTCTTTATTCTCACCATAGGTGGCACTGGAAGTGGTTGGTTGGGATTAACTCACTAGAATTGCAATAACTTTTCCATAGAATTACGAATATAAACTTTCCAGACTACAGTGAGGTCCGGGAAGGGAACTCTATACCCTTTCCTTCCTCTCCTTCCCATCTCCCCATTCCCTATCTCCTTCCCAGTCACAAAGTCTATCTCTCCATTTCCTATCATCTGTCTTTTATTTTGTCATTCAAATTTTTATACTTTGTGTTTGTCATATACAAAAATCCATGCAATATTCAACCTTCTGCATCTGATTTACTTCACTTCACATTATGGTGCATCCATTTTCTTACAAATGATTCAAATTCATTCTTCTTTATAACTGAATAGTATTCCACTGTGTGTGTACACCACGTTTTCTTTAGCTGTTCATTCATTGATAGATATATAGGCTGCTTCCAAGATTCAGCAATCATGAGTTGTAGGATACATGAGTATCCTACAACTCATGATTGTAATATGATCTCTTTAACTCTTTTTTTTAAATACAGGGTCTTGCTAAGTAGCCCAAGCTGTCCTCAAACTTACAGCAATCCTCCTGCCTCAGCCTCCTGAATGCTAGGATTAGAGGGGTGCACCACTCATTAACTCTTTTGGGAAGACCCCTAAAACAGGTATCACTGGATCAAACAGAATTTCCATTTTTAGTGAATCTCCATATTGATTTCCACAGTGGCTGCACTAGTCTACATTCCAATCAACAATGTAGATGCAGTCCTTTTTCCCCAGAATTTGTTTTGTTTTGTTTGTTTGTTTGTTTGTTTGTTTGTTTTTGAGTTCTTGATTATTGTCTTAATGCCCACTTCCCCTGCTAAGATACAATATTTGCAGTGGCAGGAGAGTGTCTATTTTGTTACCCCTATGCCCTATGCCCTCAATGACTGGACACCAGTAAACACTCATGTGATGAGTGGGATGCACCCGTGGACCTAGCTGTGTGCTGCTCCCAAGAACTCCTCCAGCACAGAAACTCAAAGGGATGTTATGCTGTATACTAACCAGAGTTCTCCAGAGAAACCAAACCAACAGGATGTGTACATATGGAGAGAGAGAGAGGAAGAGGGAGGGAAAGACAGAGATTCATTTTAAGAAATTGGCTGATATGATTGTGTGGACCAGCAAGTCCTAAATCTACAGGCCAGGCCAGCAGTCTGGAGACACAGGGAAGAGTTGAAAAGCAGTCTAGAAACAGAATTTCCTTCCCCTTGGAGACTTCAGTCTTTTCTCTCAAGCCTTCAACGGATTGGTCAAGGCCCACTTACATTTTGGAGGTTAATCTACTTCACTTTCCAGTCCATTGACTGAAAAGCTAATCTTACCTAAAAATTAGATAAATACATAGGAACCTCCTTCCTTGTTTCAAAGCACATTAGCTATCTATGAAAGCAGTTCTAGTAACACAGAGGATAGTAGGCCTCAGTGTCTCTGAATTATTGTTGAATGATTAGTACAAGTTCAAAGAAGCAAGACAACATATTTGCTATGTCATTTACAGGTTGTTAAATGACTGTACATTTTATGTAGCTCTTAGGACACTTACAGAAAAGGAGGCTTATAGAACACCTTAAACTTTCTGCATGTGGTCAAGTGAGCCATCTTTCCCGAGATAAGAAAGTGAATTAGGCTCACTAGAGTCACTTTACAGACATTAACATCAAGAAAAAGGAAAACAGCAGGAAGATGCAAGATTTCAGTGCCTGCAATTCTGTGCACTGGCTGTGTTATGGATTAAAAACTGGTGGTCAACTTAGCACCAGCTGAATTAATTCAGCTGGTGTTGAGTGAAAATGGCCCACCTGAGGAAAGTTGCCAGCATAAATGGAGACATGGAGAAGAAGAGAGAGGCATTGTGGGTTCTTTCAAGAGTTGCTGTTCGAGCCGACGATTCTTCTGGAGGTGCTTGTCATGCTGGCTTCCCCAATATGGATTTGGCCATTATCATCAGGGGAGCTCAGGACCTCATCAATGAGAGTGGCTGTCGTTCACGTCGCAGGAGCTCTGCTCCTCACATTGTGCATCGCTTCCTGTCTCTGGAGGGGGAGCTGTGTGCTGGAGAAACTTGTCATGCTGGGCTTCCTGACCTGTGCTCTACTGTTCTCATTATTGGAGTGCGGGACCTCGTTGCCGCTGAGGATGGCTGTGGTGCTCTTCAGGGCAGCCCCACTTCTTCTTTTGAGCGTGACTTCTCGGCTCCCAGGTAGAACCCTCAACCCACTGCACAGCTCCTTCACCCCACTGTCATAGACTTTCTAGTTCCACCGCTGACCTTTGGTCTTCCTGCCACAGAACCGTAAATAGACTGGCGTGAGCCCTTATTATGGGCTCTTAGATTTCCAGTTGGATTTGTGGGAAGCATTGTCATGCATTTGGGTCTCTAGCTGGACTCTTGCAGGACATTGCTGTAGGATCCAGGCCCTCGGCTAAATATCCTGGGTCTTAGTGTTGTGGACAGATTTTCCTGCACTTTCTTGCGTATAACTCTGGGTGACTATTATAAAACAATATTACAAATTCTGTGTCCTTTATGCAGTTGTTCTCTCTGTAACCGCTGACTACAACAGGCTGTTTGGCTGAAGAAGGTACATTCGTGGACAGCATACTTAACCTGACACACAGAGTTTAATGAAAGCAATAGGAATACTAGGATTAGGAAGAAATAAAAGAGAAAAAATCGACCAGTAGCTGGGCATGGTGGTGCAGGCCTGTGATCCCAGCACTCAGGAGGCTGAGGCAGGAGGATCACCATGAGTTCAAGTACAGTCTGGGCTACACAATGAGACCTTTTCTCAAAAACAAAACAAAATCAGGCATCAGCCAGCAGTTGTGCGTATGATAAAGGGGATACGTGCAGGTTCCATTTTAAGAAACAGATTTTAAATTTAACAAGAACAGCGTTCAAGTCTATGTTAAAATAAGAATAGCCACAAATTATCTCTGTTGACCTTACCTAAGTGTTTCATATTTCACAGCAATGCACACAGTTAAGCATCACACCCTGCATTTCCTGAGGCTGACACCCAAGTGTCCCGGGAGCAGGCAGAAACCTCTGCACCGAGTTTGGCAGGACACAGATGGAGGACACTGTCCTCCATGCCCCCCAACCCCATGTCCCCAACACATGTAGCTCTGGAAACGAGTAAACATGAGGCTTTCATTTCACTTCTAAACAGCTGTCAGGAAGAGGTGGTCATCATCCTTACTCAAAGGGCACCGTTTTAGGATCCTGAACCAGAAGTGGCTTTAACTAGTTGGTTTGCAACTATAAGAAACACCTAACAGTCATATGGTCAAAACTATAATCATCATTTTGAGCAACTATTCCCTAAAATTCTTAAAGTCCAAATAAATCTATCCGGTGAGTCAGCCCATCCTTTCCATGACTCCAGGGTTCACTTCACGGGCAGATCTTTCTTGCGGAGCTTTAAGAATGTGGCTCAGGCCCACGCACACTGAGGCCAATACACACTTTCTAGAGCTGTCATCTAGACATCTTGATCTTAAGAACTGGGCTTTCTAAAAAGGAAGATTTTTTTTTTCAATTGTTTATTAGTACATGTTACCTCCTTTGTGGGACATTGGTACATGTACTTTTAAAAAAAAAATTCCTTGAAAAAAATTTTTTGTTTGTTTTTGGTTCTTGAGACAGGGTCTTGCGATGTAGTTCAGGTGGCCTTGACCTCGATTAATCAGTCCAGGCTGCCTCAAAACTCCCCGTGATCCTCCCACCTCAGAGAGCGCTTGGGTCACAGGTTTGCACCGCTGTGTCTGGTTTGAAAAACATCTTCAAAGCCTCACTTTGCACAGAAATAGCAAAGACTCTTGGATCCACAGCACAAACGTCACTCCTTTACATCCTAAGGTGGGGAACAGTCCCTTTTTCCACCAGAAAAAGAATGTGTGGGACCAGCAGAGGAAAAATGAGAAGGGATCAGGGAAACCGCCAGCGCAGAGAAGCCACCATCCTCCTGAGACCCTGGCCCGAAGGTGGGGGTGGGACTCACCCGCCAGCCACTGGGAAAGCCAGGGGCTGCACAGCTCCTGGGAGGGAGGACACTGACTGAGAGACGTGCCCACCACCGGGGGCAGCTCCAGAATCCCCAGCTGGGTCTCCAGCACCCCTTCTCAGGCAAGGAGGGGGAACCAAACCCCAGTTTCCCATTGTCCTGAGAAAAGCAACAATGGCAGGTTAGATGAGCCTGTAGACTTTGAGTGATATGCGGGAATAAGAAACAGGCACTGCCCAGCCCCTCAGAGGCCAGGGCGGACAGTGCGGAGCAGCGGACACCAGCATCCAGGAGGGAGATAACAGCCCCCGGCTGCACCTGCAGACACTCAGCTCCCCTTAGGGGGAAGAAGGGAGGAGGAGCACAGGCCTCGCTGTCTTGCACAGGGGAGAAGGCGCTTGTCTACTCCAGAGAGGAGACTGCATCTCCAGAGCTCAGCTGAGCAGTTACCAATGGTTCTTCTCCCCCGAAGCTTGACAACCTCTGACCTTTGCAAGTCAGCTCTTGCCTGCTGAACAACTGAGGAAAACAGCTGATGAACAAGAAGGTATCAGATACTGGCTGAGCAACTACGCCTCTGAGAATTCATTTCTCTAGAGAAATCTCTTCCCTAAGGCAAGCTGCAGCGTTCTTGTCTTTAGGAACAAATGTTATGAGAAACATTCACTCGAAGAATGATTCTACAATTAAAGACACAGTTCGCTATGTTACACAGTAATTCTTTTATTGGGGGAGGGAGTGTAATACAGGACATTGAATCCAGAACCTTCCCACTGAGCTATGTCCCCAGCCTTTTTAAAAATGATTTTATTTTGAGGCTGGACTTGAACTTGCAGTCTTTCTGCCTCAGCCTGACAGAGTGCTGGAGTTACAGGCACATCTAATAGCTTGTCATTTGTTTGTTTGTTTGTTTGTTTGTTTGAATGAGATTTGGGGAAGCAGAAGATGTTAACACATGCACTCAGTGTCTTTTTCCTTTTTTTTTTTTTTTTTTTTTTTTTTTTTTTTTTTTTTTTTTTTTTTTTTTTTTTTTTTTTTTTTTTTTTTTTTTTGGTACTGGGGATCAAACTCACTGCCTTGCCCTTACCAGGCAGGCGCTTGTGCCTCTGAGCTATATCCCTGGGCCTTCAGTGTACTTTCTTGAGTCAGCAGGCCAGATTGGGGATTAATAGTCCCATCATCGCAAAGAGGCCACCGTCGCCTAGCAGGCTTATGGAAACTTCCTGAGGTCTCACATTTTGGGTTAGACGTGTACCTTTCTTCTAACTTGTAGCCTAAGGCTTTCACCTAAAGCATCGTGAAAGATGGGTTCATAAATTCCTGCCATGATTCACAGCCAGAAAAGAAAATTATCATTCCAAATGAATATATATATAGCTTTTTCCCTGACAATCCATTGCTCTTTTTTCAAAAGCTGTCAGAAAGTTCAACTTTCAATTTAGTGCAACAATTTTGTGCCATTTTCTTGGCATATCTAACTCTCCACGAGAGCTCCCTCCCTCCCTTAGTTCCTCTCCTCACTCCCTCCCCCCTCCCTCTCTCTCCTATATTATGTTTCCATTACAAACTTCCCATATTATTTTAAGTTATTATTAGTTTATTAACTGTAGAAATCTTGAAAAAATAGAAATGAAATTTAAAACAAAGAACCCAGCTGTGGTGACCCCTACCTATTATCCAGCATTCTGAAAGAGTAAATCAGGAAGACCACAAGTTTGAGGTCAACCCAGGCAACTTAGCGAGACCCTGTCTCAAAATACAAAAGGACCGAGGATGCAGCTCAGTGTGCAGGCCCTGGGCTTAATCCCCAGCACCACAACACATACAACCAACATACATGCAACATACATACATACAACACACAGAAACCAGACCTAGAGAGATTAAGTAATGTACCCCAGATTTTTTAATGGGCTCATCAGAGACAAGACCTCTTATCTTTTGGGTTCATTTCAGGCCAATACGTATTTACTCAATAAATTAATGAATAATTGATTTTATTACTAGGTACTTGACCTCTCCTTGGCACTAGACACCCCAAGCGCCCCTCCTGGGAGTCTCCTCCCTTACCCACCGCACCCCTCCCAAGCAGCTCTCCTCCCAGGACTCCCCAGGCCCTCCTCCTCCACCCTCTCCTCAGTGAACATTACTGGGTTCTGTCCTGCACACTCTTTCCTCGTCACTGAAGACACCTCCCTGGCCTACTTCCCATGACCTGACGGCTTTCAAATCTGCATCCCTAGGAGCAATTCACATTTCCGATGACCTCCTGAACATTAGCTGCGTGTGTTCCTGGTGTCTGGAGTCAGCAGCCCACCACCACCACCACCATTGCCCTGCTGACCCCAGAAAGGTTTCTCTTCACCCACCAGCCCCTGCTCTGGTAGACCACCTGTGTTACTGTGCTTGCTTCATTGCGTCTTTAGATCCTTCCCTGAATCCACACATTTACTCCAGACACACTGGTCTTCTCTCTTTCATAGCTTTGACTTCTTACCAATTATTATTTAATTGACTAAACTTAAGCTAAAGAGTTAGAAACGGTGCCTTCTACTTTGTAATCTCAGTTGTTGCGTGGCACACCTTAAACTTCCACTTCAGTCTGCCGAAAACCTGAAAAAATAATCGAATAAAATCAAGTATGTGTTTCACTTAGATCCACCAAGTATGAGGACATCTTTCTGCATCTGATTTATTTCTTCCTCGAGGTTCACATGACAGTGATAATTAATAAATGGTAAGTGAGCAATGGCCCATGGCCCTTTTTCCCTAAATGCTTCAATGTGTGTCCCTAAGAACAAAGCCATCCCTTTTCATGCAGTTGTCAAGTTTAGTAAATTTAACAGTGATACCATATTATTCACCAACTGTCCCACTAATGTTCCTCAGAGCAGCAGTAAAAGCGTTGCCTGTGGCTGTGTCTCCATTGCTCAGCTTCCTCTGTCTTTATGAATTGGTATCTTTCACAACATCGACAGTGAGACAAGGTGGCAGGCAGCACCTTACATGATGCACTGAGAAGAGAAACACAAACCTTACACAGATTTACCAAAAAGTGATGAGTATGAACCTAATCATGAGGAAACACTAGCTAGCCCCTCGTTAAGAAAGGGCTGATGAACCACTCTTGTAAATAAACCTCATTTCCATGTCAGGGCCTGTGGTTGCTTTTGCTGTTTCTAGGAACTACCTCTCAGATCATTTGAGACTCACCTATCATCTTGGAGCACCCATCCTACCTACCCTGTCCCAACTGAACCCAGCCTTCAGCCCTCTGAATCTCCCTCTGACTGTCCTCTCTTCTCTTTATCTTTTTTTACTCTTAGAGGTCTTGGAGGTTGAACCCAGGGCCTCATGCACGCTAAGCCACATCCTCAGCCCTTTTATTCTTTGAGACGGGGGTCTCCCAAAGTCGTCCAGGCTTGGCTCAGACTTGGATCCTCCTCCCTCAGCCTCCCAAATAGCTGGGATTACAGACAGGTGATATGCACTACTGCCCCTGGCACTTTATATTGTTTTTGAACTATTTACTGTTTCCAGAAATTACCTTATCTATTTCTTTACCTTATTATCTTTTTCCCTTAGTAAACTATAACTTTTATGTGAGTGGGACCTTATCCAAAATAACGCTTGCTTTTCAACAGGCATCCACCTTCCAGTTGCTGAAGGAAAGAGCTTCTGTACTTTCAGTGCCTAAGAGAGCGCGTCAGGCCCAGTAAGTGTGTGCCCAATGAGAGGCCAGAGACTCATGAGGCAGAATATTCATGGTCCAAATGTCCTCCTACATTCTCAATCAGAGTACTCCAAACATTCACAAGATGTCAACATCACAACTTCCTTTTTGAAATTCTATCCATTTCTTTTGCCCCAACTACAAGAGATTAGGGGGAGATAACATAATCATACTCAGGTCTTAAAATCGTTCCCCTTTGCACTGACATTGCAGCTAGACTAAATTGATGCTAAGATGCCAAAAAATACATTTCTGAAGAAAGCTTATGGGGTAAATTCAGGAAAAAAAGCATAGGGTAAATATTTCAGTGAAAAGCCATCTCCTATCAGTTACTCAGAAATATAATTTCGATATTTATTTTTATAGACGGATATATTCCCTGTCGTGCTAAGAAGACAACTTTGTGTCTATCATGAAAAGCACTGCATATTTATTCAAGCAATACCTACACATGTAGACATAGATGCTATAACCAATAACCACGCTGGTATCGGGAGAGAGTGCAGTGCTGTGGTCCACCTCAGCAGCGCCTTTGAACTTCCACACCCTTAGATTAAAGTTGCCAAAAAGCACATTTCAAAGGAAAAAATTGGAAGCAAAACAAAGAAAGAAAGAAACCTTGGGTAAAAGGACACAGCATAAATAACTGCTGATGCAGCAAACATTACTCACTTTTTCAATTAAATAAAATTTTAAGCTGCCCTTGAACATGAAAAAAAATAGGTCTTTATAATGAGTTAATTTTGTTGAAGTTCAAACCAAGAAGTATTTACTATTGTTTGAAATATGGTGCACACTCTCCTTGCCAACACTAAGTAAATAGACACACCACCTCTTTAAAATATGGAAAGGAAGTTGGCCCTCTGTTTGGAGTTCAAACCGCTCTCCTCCACCTGTTCTTTGAAGGTTTCCTCTCATGCTGCATGCTGAGGCCAGCTGGTCAAAGAGTAGCTACCCAGAGAAACTAAATGTTATAGTGAAAATAACAAGGTCCCCTGTGAACAAACAGGTCATCATTTCTTTTTAAAAACTTTTTATTCTGAAATAATTTACAATTGCAGAAAAGTTGCAAAAACAGAATAGAGTGAATACCCCTCACTGAGCTTCCCTTGAAGTTACCAACTTACATAACGAGGGAACATTCATTAAAACTAGAAAGCTAGCATTGTTACAATACTGTTAATTAAACTACAGACCTTATTGCACTTTCTTCAGTTTTTTTATTAATAAACTTTTTCTGATCAGGAGCCAACCCAGAGTCTGAGACTGCATTTAGTTTTTGTGTCTCCTTAGTTTTCCTCCAATCATTACCTTGAAACTTTTGAAGAATAATGGCTGCTATTTTCTAGAATTCTTTTCAAGATGTGTTTTTCCAATATTTTACTGTGATTTCATACTTGTTTGTTTGCAATTGTATAAAGTTCTTTTTTATTTAAAACAGCAATAAAATATCTAATTATTAATCTAATTTAATCCCTACAAAGAATACTTTCTAGACTTATGTTCAATTGATTATTTCATGATCTAAAAATATCTCTTCCCATGGCAAAAGGGAGAAAAAGAGAGTCCTATTAACTTTTTTAGTCATATATCAAATATTTTATTTTTTTATTTTTCACTATAATATAACCAAATTCACATTTCAAGTTTCTTCCCTAATTTTGTCCAGTTGATCTACCACACACTAAGAGTATATTTAAAATGTTCTGCTCTACTTGTAGATTTGTCTATTTGTCTTCACAGACTTTTGTTTCTGTCCAATTTTGTTCTTATATTTCAAGGTTATTGTATGAGATGCACGCACATTTAGAATTGTCATAACTCCCTGATGAAGGAAAAATTTTAACACTTTGTGGTAACTCCCTTTACCCTCTAGTAAATGTTTTAAAATGTTTTGCACAATATGAATATGGTCATCAGCTTTGTTTTGGTTATTTCCTGATATATCTCTTTATAAACTTAGCTTTCAACCTTTCCATATTCTTTTCTTTAGATATGTCTTTCATGAACAGAATATTTTTAAATATTTTTAAAATGGGTTATATATTTTTTAAATGGGATATATTTTTGTGAGCTAATTGAGCGTTTAGTTTTGTAATTTCTGATACATAGGTATGCTTTCAACTAATTTTTTTTGCTTCTCTTTCTATTTCATTTTCTCTTCTTTCTTGCCTTTTTGAGTGGATGCAGGTTTTATTCTTTTCACCTATAAAAGGAAACCTTCTGAGTTAAATTAATATAAAAACATGTAATTACAGCCAGCTCTTTTCTAAAACTTGATTTTGATAAAACAGAAAAGGAAAAAAGAAAGGAGAAAACCAGAGGAAATGGTTCTTTAAAAATCAGAAATAAAAAAATTTAAAAATGAAAATCAGAAATATAAGAGGAAGAGAGAAAATAATCAGCATGAGCAAGAAATTGGAAGTACTATACATGGTTGGTGGAAATTTAAAACAATACAACCACTATGGAAAACAATACAAAAATTAATAATAGAATCACCATAGAATGCAGCAACTCCACTTCTGGGTACACATCCAAAGAAACTGAAAACAATGTCTCAAAGAGATATTTCTTTGCCCATGTTCAGAGCAGTATTAAGCCAAAAGGTACAAACAAGCCACACATCCATGGATAAATGAATGGGTAAGAAATGGGTATGCAGTCAATGGAATACTACTCACCCTTCAAACGGAAGGAGATTCTAACACACCCTTCGACATGGAGGAAGCCATTACACTGTGTAAAACTAGCCAGTCACGAAAGGACCAAAACAGTATGACTGCATTTATATGAGATTCCTAAAATGATCAAATTCATAGAAACAGAAAATAGAATGGTGGCTGTCCATAGTGGGAGGGAGAAATGTGAAGTCATTGTTTATAGATACAGAGTTTCAACTTTGCAAGATGAGCAAACATCTGGATGGATGGTGGTGATGGTTGCACAACATGTGTAAATGTACTAAAGGCAACTGAACCGGAGGCTTACAAATGGTGAAGATGATCCGCTTTATGTTAGGGGTATTTTGTGCAATTTTTGAAGAATGAAGTGGTGGGAGTTAAAAAGAAGACAGACTTTATTTCCTTCATACTTATTCAAAGTTAGCTCTAACTTTGCGTTGAGGAGCTGTAGCTCTTAAGAGATTGTTGCTATTTACATCTGCTTCTCCTAGTGATTCAATCAAACAGTCATTTCACTTAATGCTTGCATTGCAGAGATGAAAGAGATTTGCTCAATTTCCCAGCACTGGTTGATACTAGAGTCATTTTCTTTTCTTTTTTTTTTTTTTTTTTTTTCCCTCGGCGTTGGGGATTGAACTCACAACCTCGCGCCTGTCAGACAGGTGCTTAAATCACTGAGCCAAACTCCCAGCCCTGGTTTTTTGAGGCAGGGTAGCACTGTGTAGCTCAGGCCAGCCTTGCGCTCACGTTGTAGCCCAAGCCAGCCTCGAACTCACAACGCTCCTCCTAATTAAAGGCGTGCGCCACCACGCCCGGCCTAGAGTCATAATTTTGATTGAGATCCTCTACCTATATGGAAACACTGACATAGCAAAAGAGCTGCTAACCCACTATTTGTTTGTAGCCCTGAAGCCAAATCCAAGCACTTTCCACTAAGTACTACTATACCTTTCTGCTGATTGATGATACCACTTTTTACCTCAGTCACTTTTTTCACTTAGTAGCACTATTTCAAAATGCACAGCTAAAGTTACACAGTGCTGCCCAAAGCTATTTATTTCTTTCCTCCCATCTTGAGCCGTTTTGCTTCAGTGCTTATATTATTTTTGTTAGAATTTACCACATTTCCTAGCCTAGTAAAGCTCTCCTGATGAGTTGATACATAAATTCAATTTGAGAAAAGTTCAGCTTGCACTGATTCTTGCACCAGTGACCCAGTAATCTTATCATGCATCTGCTTTTCTAGTTATGAACTCTCAATTCATCATGGAGAGCAAGGACTATCAAATTCATGCTTACATCCTCAGTCCCTCACCCAGATCCACAGTAAACTGAGTGTTGAGGTGGTGGCTGAGGTATTGATTGTGGTGCAGTGAGTAGCAGCAGTGTTGATACCAAGGCAAATTCTAAGAGGACATGAAGAAGAACAAGAGCCAATACAAATACGCACTTACTCTGTCACACACACTGTTGCGAGCCTTACACATATTTACCTTTGCATTCTGAAACAAGGCTATGTGATAAGCATCATGACCCCGTGTCTCCAGTGAGGACACTAAAGTTCTGAGACACTAAGTAATTTTTTTGGCCAAGGTGTCACAGAGAAGGTATAATCAGAATTGTTTGAACCCAGTTTGATTCCAAAGCTACTACCTAGGTCCCTGCACTATTCCACTTCAGAGAGATGCATATCAACCCTGCTTTGTATTTTAATGTTTTTCAGGGCAACTCGGTAAGAAAAAAGTACAAAACCTCCCCAAGAAAGATATTTAAGCCTTTGTCCCATCACTTGTTCAGTGAGCAAACCATGTCCTGATCCATGTAATAGAAAACTTCTCCCTTGCCTGCCTAAATTGTGAGGTTATCTTCAGTGAAGCATTTTATAAGCTAAAGATTGATAATGAAAAATGCTGGCTTTTCTACTTTTGTTCTCAATAACATAGAGCTCTTTCAAGCCAATTAAAATATAAAACTTAGTGGAAATTTTCCTGTATGCAGGTAGTAATTTATCCTAAAAATCTCTATCTGAATCTATAAGATGATTCAATTAACCAATAATTTATTGCAAAAAAAAAAAAAAGAAAAGTTAACTTCACTGTGGAAACATCTAGCAGATACTACCATTTGGGGACATTACAAGCAACGGGACAAGCAGGACAGGCAGCTCCTGATGCGCTGCGCCAAGACAAAATATGTCTTTAGCAATGCCCACTGAAAATCTAGTCATGAAGAACAGATATTTGTTTTTAAAAGGATGATAATTGCAGGTTTACAGAAACTGAGATGGAACTTGCAGGATGATAGCAGAATGGTGAACAGGAGAGAAACAGCCTCTGCAATATTTAGAATCCAGACACTGGAATACAGCAGCATGAAGAAGAGAAGAGGAAAGGTGATGCTTCAACATATGATAATCAATAAATGTAATACTCCATATTAACAGAGCCAAGACAAAAACCCCATGATCAAATGATAGATGCAGAAAACATTTGACAAAGTCCAACACCTATTCATGATAAAAACCCTATACAAAATTGGAATAGATGGTCTTTATCTCAACCTGACAAAAGCCATCTATCACAAACCAAAAGCCAACATCATACCAAATGGTCAAAAACTGAAAGCTTTCACTCTAAAATCAGGAGCAAGACAAGGACATCCACTATCACCACTCTTATTCAATATAGTTTTGGTATAGTTTAGTCAGAGCAACTAGACAATAGAAAGAAATAAAAGCAATAGAATAGAAAAAGAAGAAGTTAAATTATTATTTGAAGATGACATGATATTCTACATAGAAAACTCCATAAACTCCACCCAAAGACTCTAGGCTTAATAACCAAATTCAGGAGCATAGCTGGATACAAAGTAAACACTCCAGCATTCTTGTACACAAATAACAAACTCACTGAAACAGATATTACAGAAACCACACCTTTCACAGTAACACTGGAGAAAAATGAAATACTTAGGAATCCATCTAACAGAGAAAGTAAAAGAGCTTTACATTGAAAACTACAGTACTCTGAAAAAGGAGAATGAAAGGGATATTGAAAAATGGAAAGATATCCCTTGTTCTTGGGTAGGAAGAACCAATATAGTGAAAAGGGCCATACTCAAAATTGTTACACAGATTTAATGCAATCCTGATCAAAATACCAACAGCATACTTCACAAAATTAGAGAAAAAATCATAAAATTCATTTGGAATCAGAAGAGACCTAGAATAACAAAGGCAATTCCGAGCAATGAAGGCAAGCCAGGGCACCTCACAATCTCGGACTTGAAATTATACTACAAAGCTAACAGTGATAAAAACAGTACTGTAGCAACAAAAAGAAAAAGAAAAAAAAAAGACCTGAGGATCAATGGAACAGACTAGAAGATACAGAAAAAACACCAAATACACTCAGCACCCTTATCTTTGACCAAGAGGCCAGACACCTTCACTGAAAGAAAGCCTCTTTAATAAACGGTGCTGGAAGGACTTTGCACACACCGAAGATTGAAGCTAGATTCATATATCTTTCTATGCACTAAACTAAAATCAAAATGGATCAAAGATCTAAATATTAAAACAGAAGCACTAAATCTGCTGGAAAAGAGAATAGGTAGAACTCTTGAAGACACAGGTGCAGGTAATGACTTAATGAACAAAACTCCAGTCTCAAAGGAAATACCATGAAGTATCAACAACTGGGACCTCATCTTATTAAAAAGTTTTTGAACAGCAAAGAGATAACCCATAGAGTGGGAAAAACTTTTTGCCAAGTGTCCCTAAAACAAAGAACTAATATCTAAAATATATAAAGAACTCAAAAGAATTAGATCCCCCAGATTTAAAGAACCATGAGCATCTGAAATGAATAGACACTTCTCAGATAAAGAAGTTGAAACAACAAATAAATATACGAAAAAAATATTCAACATCACTAGTCATTATCGAGACGCAAATTAAAACAACACTGAGATCTCATCTCACTCCAGAAAGAATGGCTATCATCAAGAAGCTAACAAATCACAAATGCTGGTGGGGCTGTGAGGAAAAGGAATCCTTCTCCACTGTGGGTGAGAGTGTAGACTGGTGCAACCACTATGGAAATCAGTATGGAGATTCCTCAAAAACTAAAACTAGAGGTTCCATTTGACTCAGCTATTCCCTTTCTTGGTGTCTTCCAAAAGAATTAAAAGCATCATACCACGGCAATAAATGCACATCCATGTTTATAGCAGCACAGTTTGTAATAGCTAAACCTCGGAAACAACCCACACCATCAACCAATGAATAAATAAAGAAGATGTAGAGTACTACTCTACCATAAAGGATAAGCCTGAGACACTCCTAGGCAAATGGTTGCACCTTGAGACCTTACTCTTAAGTGAAATAAATCAGACACATGTGTTCAAACATGACATGGTTTTTCTGATGTGAGAAAATGAAAGTGTAAATAAGGACCAAAATTTGTACCAAATATTGTGAAACAGGATGAAAACGTTGAAGTGGGAAGCAGAACTTGGAAGGAGGAGGGAGAAAAGGAGGAAGAAAAAAGAAAAAAAGGAATAGAAGAAAAACTGGAAACAAAACTTTCGTAAGTAAGGAGGGGAAGAGGTGTGGATGGAAAGGAAGGGGAATGGGAAAAAACAATTAAGAGATATCATGTACAGGTACAAATTCCCTATGATTAATGTTGTCATTATGGACATCTAAAATGTACAATAAAATTAATTTTTTTAAAAAAGTTGGGGATGTGGCTCAGTGGTATAGCTCTTTCCTTGCATGCAAAAGGCCCTGGGTTCAATCCCCAGCACCACCAAAAAAAAACCCAGAAATTTTGGGCTCAGAGGCACAACACCTGCCTGGCAAGCGCAAGGTCCTGAGTTTGATTCCCAGCACAAAAACACAAAAAACAAAAAAGAAGAAACTAAAATGTAACAACTAAATATACATGATCTTGGAAAGAAAAAGATTTGCAGCCTGGTGTGGTAGCGCATGCCTGTAATCCCAACACTCGAGAGGCTGAGGTAGGAGGATTGTTGCAAGTTCGAGACCAGCCTGGGCTACAAAGTGAGCTCAAGACCAGTCTGACCTGTATAGCAAGATTCTCCCTCAAAAAGATCAAAAGAAAAAAAATGCATAAATTTCATAACTGGAGTAACTGAGAAAATTTAAGTAGATGATGTACTACTATATGAGTAGGCAGATTACTATAAAAATGCTAACATGGTATTCTGAATTTGATCATTGTACTTTAAATTAGCAAATTCCCTATTCTTAGATAATACACACCAGAGTATTTAGGGTGGAAGAGTCATGATGTCAAAAATTTACTTTGAGCTCACCAAAAATACATAAATAACATAAAAATACTACCTCCTTATGTGTGGGCTGACAATCTTCATTGATAAAGAACAGATACTATGTTGGGATAAAATGTAATGTTGGATATGAAAACGCCAGATGGACCAAAAATTAGCTTTATTTGTACAAAAAGTTACTACTTTTCCACAAAAACATCAGGAATCTGGGAAATCTAAATGTGGGGACACAAGATGACAATCAAAGATGCTGAATATTATTAAATTTTGGTAGCGTGTTGGGGAATCCAACCTTTGCTTTGAGTGTAACATCTCCCAGGGATGTATACGCCGAGGGCACCTCTAACATTAGCAATTCTAGTGAGCACAAGACTCGCTTCTCTGGCAAATGCTCCAGACACACAGGATACCTGGGGTCTGGATGCCTGGTCCAGAAGTGATGCATATTCGGCCCAGCTGAGCCAGCCAGAATTTTTCCTGTGAGTGTGTGCGTGTGTGTGTGTGTGTGTGTGTGTGTTTAGCATCCCTGACTCCTGCAAGTTCCCAGTGCTTAAGTAACTCCTGGGAGTAAACTGATCCAACGACAACTGAATTATTGTTCCTGGATTGGTTAGCAACGCGGGGGTTAGCAACCTTTCTCTGGGCCAGCGTTGCTCCTACCACAACAGCTTTGGAAGAATGCTCACAATCACGTCTCAGGAGCGAACCAGGGAAACTTAATGAAGGAATTGCATATATGCTCCGGGGGTGGGGACAGGAGCTGGCCAATTTAACCACTTTGACATGGTCAAAGGAGTTGCAAGACACAACCTAAAAGGAAAATTCAGATGCACTTTACAAACTCCTGACCTACCCATCATTTCTAAAATTAGCCAGCCAAGCGAGTCCACTGCCCAGCCAGGAGGGCGCTGCTGCAGCTCTGCTCCTGCAGTCAGGAGAACGAGGGTGCACAGGGGTTCGCCCTCCGGGTCCGCGGGCCTGGGGCGCCTCCCCCGCTAGCAGCTAAGCCCGGATGACGCCCCGCCTCCCTTCCTCCCCTTCCCCCCGCCCGGGTCCTTCAGTCCTGACGGCTGGCACTGTACCTGGGACGCAGGCGACTCGGCACCCAGTGTGGCGTCGCGGGGCTGGTCGTGGCTCCTGGAGCCGGTGGAGCCTCGGTGGCTCATGCTGGCTGCGGCGTGGACGCGGAGACGCCGGAGCCAGGCAGCGGCTGGGTGGCCGCACATCTCCCAGGCAACCGGTAAACACCGCGGCCAGGCGGCTAGGAAAGGCCGGGCTGCGCCAGACCCGCCAGCCATGGCGACCTCGTCCCCCGGATGGTGTCATCCCCAGCGGTCCGGGGCCAGCGAAGCAACTTGGGATGGGTGGAGATGGGGTCAGTCTTCGCTGTGGGACTTCGGGGACAATGAGCAGTCGGAGTCGGTAATCACAGTGCTGGGGCACGACTGCTGTCAGAGTTTGCGGACTCAAACGTGAACTTCAAGCATTTATTTTGCACCTACTGTGTGCAAGTGCGTCTCCGAGCCCCTGTCCCCCGGGGGAGGTCTGCATGCCTCAGGTTTAATGTTCCGCTGGCCCAGTCTGCAGTTCTTAGTAATGTTTTTGTTTCTGTTTGTGTTTAGTACGGGTTTGTAGTATGAAATTCCTACATTCATTGTGGGAAGTAAGTACATGTGCATAACATATCTTAATTCTATTATTCCCTTTCCCCTCCCCACTTCCCCACCTTTAGATTCCCTTCTCCAGAAATTCTTACTTTTTTAACTACCCTGCGTTTTCATTTTGTACTGGGCCCAAATTAAGTCGCGTGTCCTGGGGGACTGTCTTTCATTTAACCTTCTCAAGACCCTGCATGGGAGGAGGGTGACAGGAATGCTAGCCACAGCTGCAGCACAGCTTCGAGGTGACTACACATGGGCGCCCTGGAAACCTGAGCTGCTCCAAGTGCTCCCCGCCTGTGGTCTCCTTACACGAAACAGGATTAGAAAGCGGATGTTAGAATAGCCCGGTTTTGAGGTAAGGTACAGTCACAGGGAAATGAATAGTAAGAGAGTGTACAACTGCCAAGTGGTGGCATCACACCCCAGTCAGAGAAGGCAAGTGACCTGCCCGCGTCCCACACTTTGTAGCCACACCTGAAAATGGACCTCACAAGTAAAAGACCTTGTTGGACTCAGTGCTGTTGGAAACTTAAATAAAATCAGAGCTGAGGCAGTTTTTCTAGGATTCTGTCTGCATTAGTCATTTCCCCATCACTGGGACAAAATCACCCATGGCCACAATTTAAAAGAGGAGAGATTTAATTTGGCTCATATTTTCAGTGGGTTCAGTCCACAGTCAGCCAGTTCCAAGGCAGAATGGAAGAACCTGGTGGAAGAAAACTGCGCTGCAAAGCAGAGAGAAGGGAGGAGCTGCGGACAAGAATGTACCTTTCTGGGTCAGGTCCCCACCTCCTAGCAGCGCAGTCAGCTGAATGGATGAATCACTGCTGAATGTAGCACCCCTGTGACCCAGTCACCCTCCAACAGCCCTACTTCTAAACATGAAACTTTTGGGGGATATTTCAGATCAAAGCCATAACATTGTCCATTGTCTTAGTTACCTTTCTCTCGTTGCTGAGACAAAATACCTGACACCCAAAATTAAGGAAGAAAAGGTTTACTTAGCTCACAGTCCATAGTCAGCTGACCCCCAGGCAAGTTGCATGGCTGAGGGGCAACAGCTCAAGACTACAGACAGCAAAAGCAAGAAACTTGGGGAATAGGGGAAGACAAGCCTCTTTTCCTTCCTTATAGTGTTCGCAGGCTACCCGCCCTCAGGTGGGTGTACCACTCACACCATCTCCATGCCCTCTTCTTGTACAGGCACAGGATGTTTACAAAGTAAGGACCCTGGCCTCCTGCTCAGTCACTTAGTTAAACTTCTAAACTTCTCAAGTTAGCACAATGAACAACATCCTACAGCGGTAAGGCCATGTCCTCCACACCC
The DNA here is from genome assembly GCA_004363535.1 of Dasyprocta punctata. NCBI lineage: Eukaryota > Metazoa > Chordata > Mammalia > Rodentia > Dasyproctidae > Dasyprocta > Dasyprocta punctata. Next base: position 3,177 of record RJWM01014537.1, on the reverse strand, counting down.
TGTAATATAGAACTGCTGAGTTATTTAGTTAAGCTTCTAGATTTCTCAAAATGACACAGTGAATCAACCATAGCACCCATCCATCCTGTATGTATCCATGACTGTATTTGAGATTTCTTGGCCTTGATTTTTAAGTATGTTTAATGACACATAAAAATTGTACACATTGATAGGGTACCATAGGATGCTGACAGTGGCTCGAAAACACTTGCACAATCCCATATATCAGTGATGGTGAACCTCTTAGAGCTTTCAATGATACAGTTAGCCCCTTAAGCACATGTCTCACAGATTCACCACCAGTGCTATATATCCAATCCAGAATCACCTCGATTCAAGCAACATTTTAAAGTCCTTAATAAAACCTAAGACTTTCAGAAGTCCCCCACTAATAGTATAATTTGGAGAAAGTTTTTTTTAATTGCAGTTTTTCTTTGCATCAGAATCACTACCGTTTTATTTTATTTTCCATGAATGGACACTGTCAGAGAAAACAAAGCTGATGAAAACTGGAAGTATGTGGAAGAGTACCAGACAGAAAAATCTTCCCTCTCCATAAACTCTACATCCAGTTGCCTCCATATCATTTCATAAAATCTAATCCTGGTCACTTTGGTCAAGCTGAAACATCTTCCTCAAGAGAACAGGAGGTGGGAATTTGCGCAGTCCTTGCAAATCATTGTTAAAAGATTTTTCTCAGTGTGAATGCAATGTGTTCTTCTGTGGTAATGAGAGCAACAAAAGTGCTTGGCCTGCCCCTGGCCAGATACCTTTGAACTTTCCAGGATGTCAGGACATGAGCTCAGTGACTCCTCAGATCGGCATGTGAAGATGAGATCTGATGATGTCGGGGAAGTTGAGCAGAACCTGTACTCTGTAGGGGACAATAATTTGAGCCACCTAGGCCTATAGTGGAAGAGCACTGCCAGCTAGAATTGGGGGCACTATGTTTGATAACAATTTAAGCAAAAGAGGGAAGTAAAATGAACAAAGTCCAAACTTCAGTCCAGTCCAAACTTCTCACAAACTGTGTATGGGCAGCACATAATAATCCACAGCACCCTGATATGGACTTTTATCTATCTTTACAATGACAACTGAGGCAGGAAGCTACCAGCCATATGGCCTCCGCATCACAGAGCTGCATGTTTTTTGTTTGTTTGTTTGTTTGTTTGTTTTCGGTACCGAGTACTGAACTCACAACCTCGCACCTGCCAGGCAGGCGCTTAAGCCACCGACCCAAACTCCCGGCCCTATAAACCTGCATCTTTACAAAAGAGGAGTGTTCCTATTTAAGTACTAGGCTGAATTTGGACATGTGATATGGGACATTTTAAGTTTTGAAAGAGCACTGTTGTGAATGCAGCACCCAAACAAGGTAACGGGTGACAGTGGGTAGGCTGGGGGAAGGGGAGGAGGCCCCAGGAGGAGACTGTCCAGGTGAGAGATGAGCCTAGAGGAAGTGGGAGCAGTAATAATAAGGAGGTGAGAGAGTGTAGGGGCGGAATCAGTTGGAGTCTGAGCTCACCAGACAGGCTGGATGTTGGTGAGCCCTAATCAGGCCACAGGGAGACAAACCAGAGGAAGGAGGAAAGAGAGAGTGCGTCTCAAATGTTGAGAGAAGACGAACAGATCTTTTGCTGGGAAAGGAAATCCCAGGGAACATTCAGCATAGAGCAGAAAATCCAACTTACTCTGCTACAGTGCTAAGCCCCATCCTGATGTACACTGATAAGCCAGGTGTGCTGAGACGTGTGTCAAATAAACACAATATCTGAAAGGAGATCAAAACCCCCGTGTAAGTACCTGGGGGAGGGGTAGAAGAAAAGACCATAGATTCAGGCACGAGGCTTCTTTGGAGTTCTCTTGGTGTCATAACTTTATTATTCAGATTACCTCCTTTTATTCTCTTGTTTATTTTACAAACGTGTATGTTTCTCATAGGAAAATTTGCAACTGTAATAACTGTAGGGCTTTTGATTTATGTTGAAATGCTTGTCACTGTATCCGTTCTTAGGACATTTTCATTTTCTAAAAGCTGTGGAAAAAAACGTGCTTGGTTTAAATATCTTTGAAACAACTTACTGTGGTCTGAATGTTGGTGTTCCTCCCAAATCCAGAGGTACTGACTTTGGGAAATGCTTAAGTCACAATGAGTGAGACTCGTTCTAATGGCAAAGCTGTGCCCAGGGCTGCTTGGAGGGACGCAGCAAGAAGGCGCCACCTACCTGTCAGACGTCAAACCTGCTGGCACCTTCGGTTTGGGTTTTTTGGCCTCCAGAACTGTGAGAAATAAATCTTTGTTGTTTATAAACTGTCAGTTTAAGGTATTTTGCTCTCGCAACCCAAATGGACTAAGAACTGACAACTATTTCAGTCATTTAGCAGATGACTTGGTGAGACGTTGAAATCGTCTGCTATCCTGTGTGACAGCATTTAAAGATGGTTAAAGTCATTCCCAGCCCATTTTTAGATTTGCTTCTGTTGTTTGTTGGTCCCAATTTAATCTCTCAAATGAATGAGTCCTTCTTTAGCAATAACCTGAGTTTTATCAGTTCATTCTAAAACGAATACCCGTGCCTTATTTAGTCTGTTGTGATCTACAGTTGGTTGTAAAACAATTTATCAATGTTGCTTACAAAGAACTTCATAAATTTTCATTGCATTTATTTGTAGGGTCCATTTTCTTTCTTTTTCCCTTGTATTTGACCATACATATTTTAATCCTAGAATAAATTTGATGTTTCTGTAACTTAATTATAGGCCAGGCTGAGAGACCCACAGAGAGCTTGCTTTGTGCAAAATAACCAATTCAAAAATCTGTCTCATTGTTAAGGTCAACTATCACTGTTCTTTTTTTTTTATCAAAACAGAAATTATATTTCAAGATATTTTAACTGGGCGTGGTGGTGCATACATGTGCTCAGGAGGCTGAGGCAGGAGGATTGCCATAAGATCAAGGCCCGCCTGGACTACGTAGTAAGTTCAAGGCCACAGAGGCCTACAGAGTGAGATCCTGACTCAAACAAACAAACAAAAGATATTTTAGCTGGATCAATATAAGCTTCTGAGCCGGGCGTGGTGGCGCACGCCTTTAATCCCAGCATTCGGGAGGCTGAGGTAGGTGGAGCGTTGTGAGTTCGAGGCCGGCTTGGGCTACAACGCGAGCGCAAGGCC
>RJWM01014536.1:27199-50342 GCA_004363535.1 Dasyprocta punctata | reverse complement strand
TAAAAGTCCTCTTGGAGTTGTCAAGACATAGCTGTAAGATAGTCTTTATAGGATGTTAGTCTTGGGCATAGACGGGAAGGGGCTAGGTTCCTTGGATATATAGATTTGGAGATCATCAGTAGGTAGAAAGTAATCAAGGCCATGTGAATGTGTGAATGGGACAAAAGAAGATTCTGAACTTTTTTAAAAATATGAATAAGAAGAAATTACAAAAAATAGTGTTAGTGATTATCTCTGGTTAATGGGTTATGTTTTCTGAAACCCATTTATTTTATTTTTAATTCATAATCTACTTTTTAGGGCAGTTTTAGGTTCACAGAAAAATCAAGCAATAAGTACTTGTAGGTCTATGTCATGGGTGGCGTTGTCTAGAGGTCCCCCCAAGGCCTCATGCAGTCATAGGTGGGGCTTTTTCAGAGATGGCTGGATCTAGAGTGTGTGATGCTGGGATTAAGGGTACTTGATTACTAAATCAGTCCACTGATTGCTTTGGCACCACCCTAATCCCAGGAGCCTAGATACAATATAAAAGGGGCGGAAAGATGCGGTTAAGATCTCCTGTTGCTTTGCTACATTCTGCCCGCCCTGAACTGTTCTCCTCTGCCATGCACTATCCTGCTTCAGAGCCAGCCTATTATGGACTGAATCCTCTACAAACTGTGAGCTAAATAAACCTTTCCTCCTCTAACTTTGAGTTTTGGGTATTTTTTGTGTCAGCAGTGAGAAAAATAACTAAGACAGTCTACCCTACAGTTTTCTTAGAAAAATGCATATAATATCCCACAGGGCCTTGTGCATACCAGGCCAGAGCTCTAGATTGAGCAAGTCCTGCTTTCACCCACCTCCATTTTCTGATATTTCGAGGCCATTATTATAAGAGCTCCAATATTTCAGGGGCTAGAGTTCCAATTGTGTTAAAGATGCTTCTCTGTAGCACAGCCTCATTCAGCTCCCATGTGTGTTTCCCAGAAAGCTGTGCTCACTCACCTTAGGGTTCAGCACCTGAGATCCAGCCTTGTCATAGGAACGGCCTATTGGTCAGTAAAACAGAGCAGAGAGTTAATGAGAGGTTTAAAGGAGGGTTTTCCTCCCCACCCACTGGTACTGAGATTGAACCCTAGACCTTTGCTCTGAGCTGCATTCCCAGCCTTTTTTTATTTTTAAATTTTGAGATAGGGTCTTACTAAGTCACTAATACCCAAGCCGGGCTCAAACTTTTGATATTCTTGCCTCAGTCTTCCAGAGTGCTGGGATTACATGTGAGTGTCACCATGCCTAATTTTTTCATTATGGTAAAAAAAAAAAAAAAAAAAAGAAGAAGAAGAAGAAAGAAAGACAAAGAAAAATAACACAAAACCTACCATTTTAGCTGTGTTAGTTGTGAAATTCAGTGGTATTAATTATATTCATAATGTTTATGACTATCAACGCTATGTAGTTTCAATACTTTAGGTATTCCAAGGGGAAACTTCTCATTTTCCCCCTTTCTGCCCCGCTAGTAACCTTGACTCTACTGTGTACATATGAATTCTCCCATTCTAGGTATTTAATATAATTGGAACAATACAACATTTGTCTTATTGTCTGATTATTCACTTAACAATGTTTTCAGAATTTTTCCACATTGTAGCATGTATCAAAACTTTATTTCTTTTCATAGCTTAATAATACTCCAATGTATTTAGATATAACATTTTAAAAATCCATTCATCTGTGGATGGACATAGGGGTTATTTCCAACCTTTGGGCTATGTAAATAATGCTAGAATGAGTATTTTCATGCAGCTGTTTAAATTCTTTTTTCAAGTTTGGGAGGTCATTTAAGAATGAAATTGCTATATTACATGGCAATTTAAAGGAGGATTTTTAAAAGCTTATTTGTTCTGATTCTAGACTTGTAGTCAAGCTGCCTCAAATCCCCCAGGCCATCCAACCCTCAATGCCCCAGTAAGCTGCTTTCCATGTCAATGACAGAAAGAGGTCATCTGCTTGGGCCCCTGCTCTTCTCTTAAGCAAAGCCAGAGGTGAAGCCCTAGAGGTTAGCCATCGGATCTATGAGAAACTCAGCAAGGCCCCCAGCCAGACAAGTAACCTAGGCTATATGTGAAACGAGCCTGGAGTGTTTAGGGTTGTTGGCCAGTACATGGGATAAACAGAACGGGGGTTGGAAGATAGTTCTGATTCCAAGCACAGAAACAACCCTTTCAACTTTACTTAGCATACAATCAAGTCTTATAATGAGCCAGAGAATTACAATCCTTATCCAAATCAATTCACCCAAAAGTAACCCATTACAGTTTACACAAACAAAAACTTGTTTGGTAACAGTAATAAGGAAAAATTAGGGTGCTCTAGTCTTGTTTTTTAAATTTAAAGGATTTAATTTTTTAAATTGAGGTGAAATTTGCATAATACATGATTATTTTGTTTTCATTGTTTTGAGTCAGGGTGTCACTATGGAGTTGAGGCTGGCCTTGAACTCACTGAGTAGCAAAGGCTGGTTTTGAACTAGAAACCCTCCTGCCTTAGCCTCGTAAGTGCTGGGATTACATGGGTGTGCCACCATGCCCGCCCTAATTAGCTATTTATTTATTTGTTTTGTGGTAGTGGGCTTTGAACCCAGGGCCTTTGCACTGAGCTACATCTTCAGTTCATTTTTCTTTGGGTACTGGGAATCAAACTCAGGACCTCAGGTTTCTCAGGCAAGTGCTATGCCACTAAGCTAAATCCCCAGCCCTCAGCTCATTTTTAAATTTTGAGATAGGATCTCACTAAATAGCTAAATTTCTCAGGCTGTGCAGGGCTTGAATTTGCAATCCTGACTCTGCCTTCCAAACTATTGGAATTACAGTTATGTACCACAAAACTTGGTTTAATCAACTATTTTAAAGCATACAATTTAGGGACATATAGTACATTTGCAGTGTTGTCTAACTACAACCTCTTTCTGCTTTTAAAACCTGCCATCACCCAGAATTACATCCCACATGCTCTGGCTTTTCTGATCACCTTCCTCTTCTGGCTGGGGTGCTGGGCATAAATATTCACATGCAGGAGGATTTCAAGTTAGCACAAGGAGAAGCCTATGCTGAAGCCAAAAGATAAATGAGGGACTGGGCCTGAGGCACTGATCATGCTGTGAGGGCTTCTTTTTATTTTTATTTTTTTTTTATTTTGACTTCTTGGTTTTTTTATTTTAAAAACAAAAGATAGAAATGATACAGATTTTTAAAAAAATAGTAGCAGATTAACACTAGTTAATATATTGCATATTGTTATCTTAGTGTATTTTGACTTCTTTACTATTTATTGGTCTAAAAGGGATCAGGAGATTAGTAGCCACAGTAATATACTGGCTATGCCATCTGTTTTTAATTTGTTTTATGTTCGTATATGTATACACTGTAGAATAATTACACCAAACTAATTAACACATCCATCACCACATATTTTTCACTTTTAGCACTAAGAGCATGTGAAATTGACTTTTTTTTTTGTCTGTTTGAGACAGTGTTTCACTTTGCAGTTAAGGCTGGCCTTGAACTCACTTTACAGCACACACTGGCCTCAAATTTGCAGCGATTCCCCTGCCTCAGCCTCCCAAGTGCTAGGATATCAGGCCATGTGCCACCATGCCTGGCCAAAATCTACTTTTAGTAATTTTGAAATATACAATATATTAACTATAGTCACCATATTCTGTGGTAGATCTCAAAAACTTAATTTTTCTGTCTCACTGAACATTTCTATCCTTCTGCCAATACCCTTCTGATTTAATATGAGCATGAACTGGGAGTGTTGTTTTCCTTTCAGATAGCAGGAGCTCCCTGAGGACAGAAACTAAGTGTTGAACATCTTGGTATTCTCAATGTCCAACACAATGGATTACATCTATAAGGTGCTAAATAAATGTTTTTTAGTTAGAAATCAGTGGGTTGGGTGGTCTTTCCCTTAGTAAATAAAAGAATTGTGAGGCAAATGTGAATTTCAGAAGTTTATGTATTTAGAACTAATTTTGTATTTTTTTTCTTGAGACACTGTCTTTCTATGTAGTCCAGATTGCCCTGAAGCTCAAAATCCTTCTGCCTCAGCCTCCTGAGTGCTGGGATTATAGGCATGTGACACCATACCTGGCTCAAGAGTTAAGTTTACTCTTAGAACAATCCACAAAGTGGTGTTCTCCTGGGCTCAGGAAGGCAGGGAAACATGCATACCATAGAGCTTTCCGTTGATAGAACACTTGTTGAAGATCATGATGTTCTGAGTCAGAGTTCCTGTTTTGTCAGAGAACACATATTTGACCTGGCCAAGCTCCTCATTAAGGGTGGTAGTGTGAGCCTGTGCTGGGGTGTTGTTTGGTGCATAAAACATCTTCCGATCCCAGTTGATATAGAAACTATTGCCCAGTCTTATTATTTCAACACTAAGGAGAAAAGAAAAGAAAGGTTCAGTCAGAGCAGGACAAAAACAAAACAAAACAAAACATTAGGTTGGCTTCCTTTTTACAGGTCCAGCTCTTATAGATAGCTCAGGGCTAGCATCTGAAAATCAGAGTATTTTCCCTGAGAGCCTTCCTTTCTGAAGGACCTTTCCCATCAGCCAGCTCATAAATCTGACCATGGCCATTATCATGAAAGGATTTACCACCTGGGTCCAGATATTCTTGATTAACTTGTCTAAGTCATAACTTCTTTTATTCCTTCTTCTTCTAAAATGTGTCAAGGAAAAGTCACAATTTTTAAAATTGTTGAATAGTATTAATCTTATAAAAGGAAACGTCAGCCTAATCAAAGGATTATTATTGCTGTCATGTAGGGGAGACAGAGATACTTGTCATACTTAGAGTTTGTTTCAGAAGAAGGCAAAAATCTGTGAAAGTCAGAGGTGGTTTGCGGGCTAACCGTCTGATAAATTTTCAGGTGGGCCTGTGGTGAAACAGCCTGGTTTTTTTTTTATTTTTTTTTTTATGAATTTGCTGATGTCTTTGTAACAGTCCCTGTCTGCTGGAAATTACATGCATTATGGATTCATTATAATCAATTTATTCAATTTGTTATAGTCAAGCATTTTCCATTTTAAAACAGTAAAGACTTTCAAGGGACCTCCTTTCTGTCATCATTCATACTTAATGTGCATTAAACTGCTTTATTTATAATCCCTGTTTGAGAAAGAAGTATTGAGAGTCCTGGAATTTTTTCTCTGAGCTGAGGGAAAAGAAGCTCAAGTTCTCTACTGATGATCCTAGTCTCGGAGTTTGACCTCCTTCCCAGTCTTTACCACACTGGCCGCCACCATGGACTCTAAACCTGAACATCTAGTCACAATAGTTTTTTCCTTAGAAAAATCTTGACTGACTTTTTATGGCTTTTAGGATAAAATCCAAACTCTTTGGCCTATAATTTAAGGATCTTCTGGGTCTGACCCCAAATTACCATCCAACTCCTTAGCCTAACTTTTTTAAAAAACCTCCACACTTCTGTACATACTGAACTTTCTGTTTGCAATGTTCTTTCCCTATTCTCTCTTTTCAAATATCAATTTGATTATTACCTTTGTGCAAACCTCCCTAAGCTTCTCCAGGAAGAACTAATTTATTCTTTCTTAAGGCTCTTCTAGCACTCATCATTTCAACTACATCATTTTTCATGTTGTACCATAGTTATTTATGTATCTGTTTCCATAGCTACATTGCAATCTTCTCTAGAGAAAGGGATGTTTTATTACTCATGCTTGCTTGACACATAGTAGGTACTCAATAACTGTTTATTAAGTAATATAAATTAGTTATGGAGGGTGCTTTCTGGGTAAGGATGTGAGAGTGCATGCTTCAGGAAACCTGGAAAGGAGGAAACAAAAACACGCGCATCTGTGTATGTGCCAGTGAATGCTTCACCTAGAAAAGGAAGGTAAGAGTACAATGAAGATTCACTTAGCCCATTTCATATTTTTGTTCAAGGTGCTTATGAAAAAGCGTAGCGGGTACACCTTTACCCTTCTCCAACTTTTATGAACAGAACTTAAGTCAAAATCACACCTTTTTGGCCACTTGTTTCTGTGGGAAATACATTCTGAGTTCTGACTGACACATGAATGAATTCGTGGAGTCTATCTCATTGTCTCGTAAGGAGCACCTGCCTAATCTGGTGGTAGCATTACCAAATTTTCCTAATTGTTTCATATGTTTCTGTGTCTTACTCAGTCACTTACAGATTATTTGAGGGCAGGTATAATTTTCTTTTTGTATGAACTACATAGTATCTAGCAAAGTACTTTGGAATGAAAGACATTTATACAATCTCTAGACATTCCTGAGAGTGTTTTGCATACCATTCCTGTAGAAAGTAGAGAATTAAAGAGCACATAGCATATGGTTTTTTAAAGTTCATAATCTAGTTGAGGAATTAAGCAGGAAGTATGAAGTCAACCTTCCCCCATAACTTAATACAATCAAAGAAACATACCTGATGTAGAGGGAAATGGGCACCATGGTGTTGAGAATAATGAAGTAAGAACAGTAAATGAGTGCGGCAGATACAACTGATGAGGACACATAACTTTTCCATGGCAGAAAAATCTGGAAATAGTAGCCTATCTTGCTCTGCCAAATGCCATGACCAACTGCTATGATAAAACACATGATGCCTAAAACCACGAAAATCTATATAAAACAAAATAAAAGAAAAATAAATTAAGTTAACATTTCATCCAATGCATATCCTGCTTCAGTTCTACCTTCTGGAGCTCAACAAGAAGTCTGTCTCTCTGTGGAGCATAGGAGGTCAGATACGGTAGTTTATAGGCGCTGGACACAGGACAGAAAAGAAAGCACAATAGGAGCCACCCCTGGGATTTTGAGGAGAGCTAATAGTGACTAAAATACACTAAGTACTAACTAAATGCTAGGAACTACTGATTATCTGACATAGGTTATTTAATATTTATTATAATACTCTTTTAACAATAAATGAGAAACTCGATACTGAGAGTAGAAAAATGTTGACTAAAGTCATCTAGCTATTGAGTAGGAGAAACAGTTTCTGAAACATATCTCTTCATCACTCCATCTGAAGTGACATGCCACTTTTCAAAAAATCTAAGATAGCTGGGGATTTAGCTCAGTGGCATAAGTGCCTGGCTGGCAAGCACAAGGTCATGAACTCGATCTCCAGCACCAAAACAAACAAACAAAACAAAACAAACCCTAAGATGTGTGAAATTAGTTTAGCAATTAGGGAGTGGGTAGTAAAGAAAAGTGAAATAAAAGCCTGGAAAGATGGTAAGAATGGAAACAGTAACTAATCTGATAAATCCGGAAGGTAGACTGCATACCTTCCAAGCATGAGGCTCTAAAGGACATGGTTAGAGAGGATCAGAGTGTTAGTATGTAGGTTACTACTGACTGCCTTTTGCAAAGTTTTATAAGGAAGAGTTGAACATGTGAAAGAACTTACAAATATGTAAGCACAAATGAAACAGAGTAAAGGAATTTAGGCCATCAAAGACTATAACTTCTAGACAATGAATGGGAAGACATTGGGACCTTTAGAAAACAAGGCCCTAGCCTGAGACAAAATTTGGGTTAAAGTCAATATATTTTAACCCATTACTACTATTTCAGATAATCTCATCTTTTTTGCTATTGAATGGAAAGAGTAGGGTATAAAGTGTAAGGAAGCACAGAAATAAGACAAATTTTAGAACTATACTTAGAAAAGAATTTTTGTCTGTATGTGTGTGTGTGCACATGTGTGTGTGTGTGGGGGGCTGGTTCCTGGCATGTGGAACTAATTGGGAGCAAACAAATGAGAAGCCTTGGAGGTGTTGGAGAGATGATACTGCTAAAGAACCACAAACCCAGTCTTTAAAAGCTTGTGACTTTTTGGAAAGCCTTAAAAAATAAAGCAACACTGGGTGGGTAGCAGGTAGTGAAAAATGCAGTCCCCAAAAAGAGCAGATTGCCCAACATCTTCTTCAGAGTTGGCCAAAAAGGATAAAAAGCAGGGGGAAAATATCCCAAGGGGAGAACCAGATATCCCCTATCTCAAGACAGAGAGAAACCATATTTAGATCAGATGGAGAGGACTATACATCACCAGAGACCACAGAATCTCCATTGGATGCAGTTACTGGGTAGGATTTGGAGGAGATGGTGAGGGTGTCACACATGTAGGAAGAAATGGATATATTATAATCAAAAGGAGTAGCCAGGCATGGTGGTACACACCTGTAATTCCAGCACTCAGGAGGCTGAGGCAGGAGGATCACTGTGAGTTCAAGGCTAGTTTGGGTTACATAGTGAGTTCAAGTCCAGCCTACGCTACAAAGCAAGACCCTGTCAAAAAGAAAGAAAGAAAGAAAGAAAGAAAGAAAGAAAGAAAGAAAGAAAGCAAGCAAAGAAAGCAAAGAAAGAAAAGAAAGGGATAGATTGTGGCAGAGACAATTGTATGTATTTGTGTTTATCTCCTTAGCACACAATAAGAGTATATTTCTCAATTTCTTCATAGTTGGGACAAGGGTCATTCTGGCCAGCATAATGTTGGTGGAAGTAATTATGTTTCTTACAGTTTTGGACCTAGAAATATAATGTGTGAATCTTCCTGTTTTCTGCCCTCTCCCCTTTGCTGGATGAAAGAAGACAATAAAGTAAATGATTCTAAAAACCATGAGGTTCTTGGAGGCATTAGCTAGAAAGAGTGTAAATTCCTGATTGGTGAAGCAAGCCATTTCTCTACACAATCACCTTCACTGTACTGTCACATGAGCAAGACATAATCTTTATTATGTTGTCACTGAGGTTTTAAGGATTTGTCACTGAGATCTATTATGTCAGTTATCTTATTTTGACTACGTTACACTACCTAGAGTTGCAGATTAAGCAGATACCCTGCTTTGTCACAATCGGTTTGCTGCCACAACAGTTTTTGAGCAAGCCACCACCAAGTCAAAGCTCAAATGGGAAGGGAAAGACTCATGTTAAAGTTTTTGTCACTGGCCATGTAGATTCAGGCAAGCCTACTTACCACTGGCCATCTGATCTACAAACATGGTGGACTCACCCAACAGTCATTAAAACATTGGCTGCTGAGATGGGAAAGATTCCTTCAAGTAGGCCTAGGCCTTGGATAAATGAAAGCTGAGAGTGAAGTGGTATCATCATTGACACCTCCTTGTGGAACTTTTTGAAACAAGCTAGTATTATACGACTACCATTGATGCCCTAGCACAGCGGTGGCAAACCTATGGTGCACGTGCCACAGCGGGTTGTTTGTTACCATTGAAGGTTCTAAAAGGTTTGCCATCACTGCCCTAAGACAAGGGTCCCCATTTCCCAGGCCATGGGCTTTGTGGGTGAGCGAGTGAGCTTCATCTGTATTTACAGCCACTCCCCATTGCTTACATTACTGCCTGAACTTCACCTCTCATCAGACCAGTGGCAGCCTGAGATTCTTATAGCGGCGTGAACCCTACTGTGAGCTGTGCATGTGAGGGATCCAGGTTGTGGACTCCTTATGAGAATTTAACGCCTGATGATCTGGGGTGGAGCTAGTGCTGGGGAGCAGCTGCAAATAACGGTGGTACTTCAGCTTATGAACTTAATTTGTTTTACAATTTTGGGGAAGATGGGTGCATTTGTGTCTGTGTGGGGAAGATGGCTGTGGTTCTGTTTGTTACCTGATGTGGAGTTTGTGAATGGAAGCAAAAGTTTGCTGAACACTTTCATTTGGAAATGGAGCTGCTTGCAAACTGAGGTATTATTGTAGCAATAGAAATAAAGTGCACAATAACTGTAATGCGCTCAAATCATCCCAAAACCATCACCCTCCACCATGTGTCAATGGAAAAAAAAATTGTGCCTGTTGCCAAAAAAGTTGGGAGACTTTTGCCTAGGACACAGAGAAGCACAAACAGCTCAGACTGGCTCTGTTTTCCTGATTGGTGCTGCTGATACTGTGAGTTTCATGCTGGTATTCATGAATTTGATGCTGGTATTCCCATAAAAGGGCACATCCATGAGCATGTCTTTATGCTTACATGCTTACACTTGAGGTGTGAAACAACTAATTGTCAGTTTTAACAAAATGGATTCCACTGAGTCACACTACATGCCAGAAGATATATGAGGAAATTATGAAGGAAGTCAGCACCTATGTTAACAAAATTAGTCACACTCCCAATACAGTAGCATTTGGAATGATGACAACATGCTGGAACCAACAGGTTTAGGTTCAAGGGATGGAAAGTCACCCATAAAGACAGCAGTTCCAGTAGAACCACAATGCTTAAAGCTTTGGATCACATCCTTCCACCAACTCAACCAAAAGATAGTCTTTGTGTCTACCCTTCAGAACTGGTATTGGTAGATCTAGATAGAAGTCACTGGTGAATTCCACAAAAAGATCAGGGAAGAGCTAACACCAATACTCCTCAAGGTTTTTTTGGGTTTTTTTTAGGATTTTTTTTCTTTTTTGGTACTAGGAATCAGACTCAGGACTTTGTGCTTACCAGGCAGGCACTTGTGCTGCTGAGTTATATTCCTGGCCCTCCTCAAAGTTTTTAATGAAATTGAAAGTGAAACAGTACTCCCCAAGTCATTCCAGGAAGCAAGCATTAGTACCCTGATTCCAAAATCAAAGATCTAACCAAAAACTCTATAGACCAATCTCTTTAATGAATAGTGAGGCAAAAATCTTCAACAAGATACTGGCAAACAGAATACAATGAATCATCAGAAAGATCACACATAATGACCAAGTAGACTCCATTGCAGAGATGCAAGGATGGTTCAACATATGTAAATCAATAAAATGTAATTCATCACATGAACAGAAGCAATGACAAAAATCACATGATCATTTCTACAGATGCAAAAAAATTTTTTTTGACAAAATTCAACATCCTTTCATGATAAAAACACTGAAGAAAATAGGTAGAGAAAGATCTTACCTCAATCTGACAAAAGCCATTTATGACAAAGCTATTGCCAACATCATATTAAGTGGGGAAAAATTGTAAGCTTTCATTCTAAAATAAGGAACAAGACAAGAATGTCTTCTATCACCACTCCAGTCCACCATAATCTTGAAACATCAGCAAGAGTATTTAGCCAAGAAAAAGAAACAAAAAACATATGTATAGGAAAAGAAGAAGCAAAATTATCATTATTTGACATGATCCTCTCTGTAGAAGACCCAAAATATCCACTATAAGACTTTTAGAATTAATAACCAAATTCAAGAGTGTAGCAGGATACCAAATCAATACATAAAAATCAATACCATTCCTGTATATTAATAATAAACACATTGAGAAAGAAATTAGAAAAAAAATACAATTCCCAACAGTATTAAGAAACATTAAACAGGACCGGGGGTATGGCTCAGGGGCACAATGCCTGCCTGGCAAGTGCAAGTGCATAAGTTCACTTCCCGGTACTAAAACAAAACAAAGCAAACAAAAAACACACTAAGCAGTTAGATATTAACCCAATTAAAGAAGGGAAAGACCTCTATAATGAAAACTACAGTACTCTGAAAAAGGAAATTCAAAAAGACATCAGAAAATGCAAAGACATAGCTTGTTCCTGGATAGGCAGAACCAATATAGTCAAAAAGGCCATGCTTCCAAAATTGATACACAGATTTAACGTAATCTCTATCAAAATACCAACTGCCTTCTTCACAAAACTGGGGGAAACAATCCTAAAATCCACATGGAATCAAAAGAGCCAGGTGTGGTGGTACAGCACTTGGGAGGCTGAGGCAGGAGAATGCTGAGTTCAAGGCCAGTCTGGGAAACTTAGGAAGACCCTATCTTAAAATAAAACTTAAAACAGGTGTGTGGATGTAGCTTGGCATTCACAGGTTTCATTTCCAGGGACCAGAAAAAAAATTACAAGTGACTGAGGGTTATTTAAAGCATACATGAAGGTGTGTATAGGCACTGCACCCATACTGCACCATTTTTTATAAGGAATTTGAGCATCCATGGATTTGGATATCTGTGGAGTCCTAGATCCAACCCCCTGGAGATACCCTGGGACAGCTGCATTCCACAAAGCTCAGTAGCAGGAAAGAGGTTAATAGAACTGTACATTTTCAGAATAGAATTCTAGAGTTTCTAGGAGAAAACTGAGTGTGGAAAAAATTATTTACTGATTCAAAAATTTAAGGTCTTAGGAGGATCAGGGCCATCTGGCTGTCACCTGTTCTGGAGTATCACATAGCTCACTTTGCATACAAGTTCACTGAGCTGAAGGAACTGATCAGTGTTTTATTAAGAAGCTGGAAGATACCCCAAATTCTTGAAACCTGGCGATGTTTCCACTATTGATACTGTTCCTGGGAAGCCCAAATGTGTTGAAAGCTTCTCTGTTTTGCTCTTCATGAAATGAGACAAATGTTTGCTCTGATTGTTACCAGGATAGTGGACAAAAAGACTGTTAGAGCTGACAAGGTCACCAAGTCTCCCCAGAAAACCAGAAGGATAAATTAATATTATTCCTAATATTTGACAACTCAGTTTTAATCTATGGTGGAAGAATAATTTGAGAACTGCTTGTTTCAACTGGCCATGTAAGTTTAATAGTAAAAGCCTGGTTAATGATAACTGCGAAAATCACAAACTCAAAAAAAATTGGGAATTTTTCCCAAAGTAATCACTCACTGAACTAATGAAAAAATAGGTCATTTCTGGCATTAAAATCCCATTCTATGTCCCCTTCCAGTCACTGTACCCTCATGGTCCCTTCCCAGTCACTGTCCCCCCAGCTGCACATATTTAGTACACAATTATACAATTATACATGCACGAATATCTGTCACTACACTGAAGACAATAATATCCATTATTTTCCAGTTTCTTTGTGCCTCTTTGCAATTCTTCCTTCTCTCCTCCCTTCTGGTCTCCAAGCAACCACCAATCTGCTTTGTGCCATTTTAGATTAGTTTGTATTTTAAGAATTGAAGAACAGTATTTCTGTATAGTTATTGTACACCTTGTGTATTAATTCACCTTTTATTGGATATTTGAGTTGTTTCCAGTTTTTGGCTATTGCAAACAAAGATGCATTGCTACATACAAGTCTTTTTCTCTTGAATTTTTTTCATTTACAGTATATTTTATTAGTATATGTTTGCAGTACATAATAATTACATTCATCATGGGGAGTTGGTACATGTACATGATCTGTCTTTTCAAAGACATAAGCTTTCATTTCCTTTGTAAATAGGGGTGGAATTACTGGTTTCTACAGTAAGTTTATGTTTAACACTTTTAAAAACTATTAAATGTTTTCCAATGTTTATACCATTTTACATTCGCACCATCACTATATGCCCATGTGCCTCTATAGAAAATGTGTGTAATTACTGTGAACCACTTCTTAGTCTACCAATAGTCTTCACATTGCTGCTCTTGGTTACAAAGCGTGGCTAGCTCAGAGCACCAGCCCCACTGATCAGCGGTCTCATCTGTGTACAACTGATGAGGAAGTCTTTAAAGATGAGTGGCAAGGCAAGAAGAGCACGTCTGACTGGGATCATTCAGACAAACTGAGAGTAAAAACAAACTTTTATTATGAAAGTTTTGAAATATACATTAAAGCATATAAATAGTACAGTAAACATCCTCTATGCCCATGTACCCATCACCCAATTTAAACAATTATCAACTGGGACCAATGTTACATCACCCAAATCTCCCCTTCCCTGTCCTCTTTCTTGTTTTAGGCAAATCTCTCATGTTACATAATTTCATCTGTAAATATTTTAATATATAGCTAAAAGATAAAGATCTTATTTAAGAATGTAAGCACAAAACCTTTATCACTTAAAAATTAACAACAATGCTTAACATTCATATAAAAAAACAGATCTGAGAGCTGGATGAAGAGTCTGGGAAGAATGAAACTGAGGAAGATTGGGAGAAAACAATCAAATTTGCTTTTATTCCTAGCCCATGCCAGATTCACACTGAGTATACCGTTCAGCTTTTATTCCTACTTTGTCTTTCTTCTCTTCAGTGAATAACATGAAGGTGAGGCTCTACTCATGTCAGATCAAACCTCAGAGGTGAGTTACACTAGTCTGGTCTTCCTTTTTGGGTAGTCTGTGTGGTCAAAATTAAACCTGAGATCATATTCCACCACATACCACTGCTCCAGCCTGCTCTATATCAGCACCACTGGGAGCAAATGGGAAAGGTAAAATGATTAGAATAAATCATCTGAAACACTCCAAAGCTGATGGAGACATTATATTCAGCACCCTTGTTCTATTCCTGTTGCCAGAATAACTGGGAATCATCAAGGTTTCTGTGATGTGCCTTCTTCACTGTTAAATGGTGAATCCTCCACAACCTGATCTGTCCAGACTGAGCCTCTGGAAAGGAAGACCACCTCTTATGGGACCAAGCTCCAGACAGCCAGCTCCTCCCTTAGTCTGGGCCCTACAGGGGCAGGGGGCACTGTTCTTTCCTCCTTCCCAGAGTTTTTCCTGCCACATGGAGGCCTTCTAAGTTCCTGAAGAAGTTCTATGTATCTTATTGTTGTGATGGAGTCAGCCTAAGCTTCACTTTGTTTCCTTTTTATAGGAACAAAAAACCCAAGAAATTATTAGTTTGGTTATTGCTACAAATTTCAGAGGTCACTTGTTTATTACTAGAGCCAATCAGACACAAGAAGAGCAGACAGCTTCCCATTTAGCAAAAGTGGTTCTGATAAAGCCTGAAATAAATAGTAGTAAGCCCATCTCATAATAGAGCTCCTTAAAGAGAAAGTAGTGCTTGGTCCTTTGAAACTTCACATTCATGTGTTACCCCAGGATTTTGGACATCATTCCAATTTCAAGCCACGAAGACTTGCAGGCCGACACTACCAGCAACTGTAAAGGTCCTAAGGTAGAAACAGGCTTGTCCTCCTAATTGATTTGTTGTTTACCTAGGTATATTTCTAGATCAAAATCATTTTCACTAAGAACTTCAGAATGATGACCCTACTGGTTTCTAGAACCCATTGGTGCTGGTGAGAAATGGGGCATCAATCCAGTTCTCATTTTGGGGGTGTTTCAATTAGATATCCTAAAGAGAACACTGTACCCCAGACAACAGCCCATGCTGCCCAAAGCAGAGATTACATGAGCGATTTCACAAATGCAAACTCCTGAAGCTGCTACTCTGCCAGTATACCTTCCCCAACCTTCCCACAGCCTGTGCACTGCCTCGCCTGTGAAGCCTGAGCAGAGAACCACATCCCATCTGCAGATACCTGCACAGAGCCCTGTCCCCTCCTGCCCTCATCAGCACTGGCTATTCTCTATGCCTGCAGTTCAGCTCTCATCCCAGTGGTGGGGAACCTATGGCACGTGTGCCGCAACAGGTTGTCATCATTACAAGCTCTAAAAGCTCTTAAGGGTTTAGCAACACTGTGACCTAAGGCCTTCCTTCCCTGCGCCTGTGCTTCCTGGCTGGCATGGCTGCTTTTTCTTGGTTTATGCTTTTGTTTTGCTGAAATATACATTCTTGAAGCTTCATAAGAAAGGGTAACTCATGAGTAAATTTTTTTGGTCTTTGCATGTGTGGATATTCTTTACCTTTCTTTTTTTTTTTTTTTTTTTTTTTGCGGCACTGGGGATTGAACTCACAACCTTGCGCTTGCCAGGGCAGGCGCTTAAGCCGCTGAGCCAAACTCCCCAGCCCTGGTTTTTTTTGAGGCAGGGTCGCACTATGTAGCTCAGGCCGGCCTTGCGCTCGCGTTGTAGCCCAAGGCGGCCTTGAACTCACAACGCTCCACTTACCTCAGCCTCCCGAGTGCTGGGATTAAAGGCGTGCGCCACCACGCCCGGCTATTCTTTACCTTTCAATTTACTGATAGTTTCACTGGATTGAGAATTAGAGACTGTAAGTAATTTCCCGGCACATTTTGTAGGCCTTGATGCGTGACTTCTGCTATTGATCTTGAGATGGCCAAATGCTGTTCTGATTCCTGATCCTTGTATATGACCTTTCTTCCCTCTCCAGAAGCCTTTAGGATCTCTTTTTGAATGTCATAATTTCTTTCAGCTTTGATGCTGAAGTTATGTCTAGATGGATAGATGTGACTGAATAAGCTGAGATATGTAAAGCAATTGACACAAACTGATATTGAAGCTCACCACAGACTTACGTATTTGAGGGCTAGGTCCATTTCTTATATACCTTTATGATTCTCACATGCTGGGCACATAACAGATTCTCATTAAATATGACTTGATGTGTCATAGACCTGTTGCTGTTATGTTTTTGTGGGACTTAGTGATACTTATCTCTACTTTGTCTCAATTTACAGATATGTCAAAACAGGAGAAATACTCTGACTTGCTTATCATTGAGTGTAGCAAGGCTGTAATTAATGATGTAAAATATTCTGAAAGTTAAAATCCCTCTACAGATGTCAACTACTATCACTAACCTTTTGACAGGTACACAAATAGTTGAACATTTCTAGGCAAATAAGAGACATCCTGTTGTGAAGATAAGCCTAGACCATATGAACTAGGTTGTTGGCTAATGTTATATATTCCTAATGTAAGCATATCTGCCTATGTCACCTTCTTTTTTTTTTTTTTTTGTACTAGAATACTTCTTTTGGGGGGGTACTCAGGGTTTTTGTACTTAGCTACATCCCCAGAAGTTTTTTATTTTATTTTATTTTATTTTTGGTACCAGGGATTGAACTCACAACCTCATGTCTTCCAGGCAGGTGAAGTTATTTTTTTTTTTAATTTTATTTTAAAGATAGTAAAATCCAACAAAACAAAACAGAACAAAGTCAATCAAAACAAAGCAGTAGAATTGGTATAGAACTTCAAAGCAGGATATTAGGAAAACAATAGCTACTATAGCATATCTTGTTATCTTCACAATAGTTGTCCACTCCATCAGGTATAGCAAAAGCAAACCAAAAACAAAACAGAATAAAACCAATCAAAACAGAATACTGAATAAAGCAAAACAATCAGAATAAAGCAAAACAGTGAGAACAACATTGGGCCTCAAAGACAAGATACAAGAGAATCCCCCATATTTGCTACATTGCACACTCACTGTCATCCTCCCAAGAGACGCCCAGATTGCTGGCCCCAGGCCCACAAAATCAACCAAACAATACAAGCATTTAGTTGCTTTATGTACCTTAGTTGCTATCAATTCAGCCTGTCCTCCGAACCAGCAGGTTGCTTATGTGGGGGCGGGAGTGTTGTTGATTCTCAGCCTGCATGCTGGTAGGCTCACAGGAGGCACTGAATTTTCTCTTCCTGAAACCCATTGCACTGCTTGCCAGGAAGGCTGGCTAGTTGTCTTCTGGTTGGATCCTCCCTGACCCAACATGGTGGGTTCTCGGGAGGTGCTGCTTTTTCTCTTCCTGGAATCTGTGCTGCTTGCATCGCTTACCAGGAAGGCTGGCTAGTTGTCTTCTGGTTGGATCCTCCCTGACCCAGCATGGCTGATTCTCGGGAGGTGCCGATTCCTCTCTCAGGAGAAGTTTTTATTTTAAGGCTGGTTTTCACTAAGTTCTTTGGTTCTCACTAAGTCTCTAAATTGCCCGTGGTGGGCTCAAAGTTGCTGTCTTCTTTACTCAGCCTACCCTTTGCCTCATTTGTTTTTGAGACAGGGTCTCACTAAATCACTAAATTGCCCAGGCTGGGCTTGAACTTGTGATTCTCCTGCCTTAACCTCCCAGAGTGCTGAGATTAGAGGTATGTGCCACCATGCCTGTCTCCTTCCTGAATTCTTGACTGTGATTGTTTTCCTCCTTAAGAAACAAGGAATGGAACTTTGTTCAACTGCTGAAAGCTATGCAATCAGTAGTAGAAAAATAAAGATGGTGAATACTTAGTGTTAGTCTCAAGCAGAATGAGTCTTCCTAATTTTCTAAAAATCTTATAACCTTCAAAAAGTGTTTTGAAAAGAAGCTTTGATGTTGTTAAAGTAAGTAAAAAGAGAAATGGCAGTTAGTAGTTCAGATATTGATGAGGCATACAGAAAGAAAAACATTTTAATTGTCACAGTCTAGCAATAGAATAAAAATAAAAGTGCAAAGTCATGGAACTAAGTGTTGGCATCACTGGAACTGCTTAGCTATGCAAAGAAATTTAAGCGAAGAAATTAATCTGGGGGTAAGAACAAATTCAATCTATCAAATAGCACAGACATAAGTTATTTATAATCTTCAATTTAAATTTCTGTTATCAAAGTCGGTTATTTATTATATATTGTAGTGCTTTTCAAATTTCATTTTTAGCAGATGAACCCCCTATTTTTCCAACTGAAATTTTATCAGACTGATGAACATGAAGCTGCTCTTTTGGAGTCAGAACTTCAGATGAGGGAGCCAGAACGAAGCCCCTTTGACCTTCCCTATTCTCCTCGCAGCAGACCCTAAGATTCCTCTAAGGAAAGAGAGCTTGAGAATTACCGATGAGTAAATTCCAAGTTGGAAATAGGAGCTACTTCTGTAGAAGGAGGTATTTCTATTTGTAAAGAAATACAGGGGAAAAGTCTAACTTACCCAGAGGACAAGGACATTCATAAGGTGGTCCATTTGTGTTCGTTTTAAGGTGGACTTTCCACTGTTCTGCATTAATTTGGTGTCTGGCCCTAAGTAAAACAAAGAGACATCAAATCTTGGAATCCCTGAGTATACTCAGAGGCTTGAAATTTGGTTAAAGTTACCTTTATGTTCACCTAGTCTAACCTCTTAGGTAATTCCAGGAGTTAAAGTCCTGGAGAAGAGCTTGCATTGGTGCTAATAACCCAGAGGGAAGCATTTCCAAGAGTGGTCTCCACTGTCCTTACTAACGTGTATTTATGCTGACTCCTCTCTTTGCAGTACCTCAGCCTCACCTTTCCTAGATGAGTTAAGCCAGAACTCACAAGCTTCTCTCATCACCATTTGGTTTATTTAGCAGGGAAGGAATTCTCTGATAAAGAGATCTCTGCCTTCTTTGGAGGGACCCCACTGCCAGGTCAATCTATATTTAATTTCTAACTGGGACTGGAAGACAAAGGGGCAGTGACAGTGATTTCTCCTGAGGCAGAAGATGATGTGCTGAGGCTTCTTTGGGGCTGTGTGATCCCATATTTCTTCGTGACAGAGCAGACAATAACTAGAAGTGAGAAGCTTTTAATTGCCACGGGGACTAGAGTTGCAAATTACTAACTAAAGCTATGGTTGCAGAGCAAGAAAGCATAAGAAAGTTAGAAGAAACTGTAAGTAGCAATTTCTCTAGCCTTTTACCATCTGATTATTATTCTTACATGTGCTCTAAGGAATGAATTTCATCAATGTTTACAACTTCCTGGTATGTAGGCAAATACCATTCTTTCCTCTCGTGAAGGGCTTCAAAATCATGAGATGTTTGGCACAGAACCTGGAGACTTTAGGGAATATAACTGCTGGGATCCTTAAAAAGTATCTTCTGGGGCTTAGTCCCCTTATTTTCCATAGAAGTAAGGAGATTAGGAGCCCCATATCTAGGAGTAAACTCTCTAGAAGAGGAATTCTGGGAACCTGAGTTGAATAGTGTTCTCTATGGTAAATCCTTCTCGATGTTTCCTACTATGGTGGCTGTTGTGTTACAGTTTAGATCTTAAATGTCCCCCAAAATATCATGCATTGAAAGGTTAGATCCTAGCTGATGGTGCTATTGGGAGTTGGTGGAAACTTTAGGAGGTGTGACCTAGCTGGAGAAAGTTAGGTCACTGGAGGTGTGTCCTTGAAGAGTTTACGGACTCCTCCTTTAACAATTGAGTTATGTTCCCACAACTAGGTATTAAATGAATTGGTCATTAATGAGAAATTATATATAATATGTAGAATATTCAGAACAAATAAATGGTCAAAGGAAACTCCAACTTGATGATCTTGTTTATATTTGCATAGCTCTTTCTTGTAGTACTGTAATATATAACAGAATATGAAACTACAGTGGTGTACTGTACAGTAAAATCAGTAAAAATTACAGTGCTGTATAAAAAAAGTATACTGCACAAAAAAAGACACTGAGGCTCTATAAACAAGAAGTATACAAAAAAAGATTGGTGATAAATCTGAGTGGTGAATTCTAAGTCTGAATAGTCATTAAACAGGTCACTGAATGAGGAACATCTGTATTGGGACCTGACCCTTTCTTCTCTTTATGTTTCTGGCCACGATGAAGTGAGTGGCTTTGCTCTACCATGCAATCCCACCATGATGTTCAGCCTCACCACAGTCCCAGAGTAACAGGGTCATGTGACTATGGACTGAAACCTCTGGAACTGTGAGCCAAAAATAAATCTTCCCTCCTTATAAGTTGTTTCTCTCAGGTATTTTATCACAACATCAGAAAGTTAACTAATGTAGTCACCAATGCCCATTGTCACTGAGGGCATAGAATGGCATAGAAGCATCCTCTATTTTCCTGAAACACAACCCAGGAAATCCCTTGCTAAGTATTATGGATTGTGGTTCTAAATATTATCTGAAGAAAGGCCACTACTAATGTTATACCTTCTCTTTGATACAATTCTTTAGATTGTATTTTATGTTTAAGCACTACTTTTATTCTCTCCCTGTGGGAGTAATCCACAAGGATAATCTTCCCTTTCAATCCTAACTCTCTTGTTGTATATTTATATGTATTCTTCTGTGTCCAGATATGGTTGAAAAGACTCATGAATGCCCTGTGGTCTTGGGCCACAAAGACTTCCAATGAAGGTGGAGCTAGTATGTTGGCAGTGCATTGCCTGGGAAAAACAAGTCCCTTTTTTCTAGGAAATAAGTTTTTTCTCCATCCATACATCCATTCACTCATCCACCAACCTATGTATCTAACTCTAAGCTGTAGTGTCCATATCTATATCTATTTATCTATATCTGTATCTGTATTTCTATATCTGTCTCTGTAGCCATATTATCTATATCTATATATCTAA
This sequence comes from Dasyprocta punctata, assembly GCA_004363535.1. Classification (NCBI taxonomy): domain Eukaryota; kingdom Metazoa; phylum Chordata; class Mammalia; order Rodentia; family Dasyproctidae; genus Dasyprocta; species Dasyprocta punctata. Next base: position 29,393 of record RJWM01014536.1, on the reverse strand, counting down.
GTGGCATATCCATATCTTAAAAATTAAGCACTCCCCAACTTGGTCATGAATGGGCTCCAGCAGGTGGAGTCTGGCTATGGCTGCAGGGAAACGTACCAGTATAAATCACTAAGCCATAGCACCAGTGTGTATTCCTGATGATGCAGCCTCGGAGAAGCAGCTTGTCATGGTTGAGAAAATACTTCTGCCCTTTATAGGTCAGGATGCCTGTGAATTTGTCCAGCTTGTTATTGGGAGGATCACACTTTACTTCTCCTGTAGAAAAGTGAAGAAGTAAGAGTCCTGTTTCTGTAATCTTAGATTTTCCTAACAGAATGGAAGGAGGCTCAACAGAAAAGCAAAAAAGAAAACCTCTCTTTCAAAATATCGCATTTTTAAAATATTCTCTCAGTGACTCCCTCTATCTCACTAGCTCCCTTCAGAAAAGCAGACAAAGGTTTCTGGGCATCAAGAAAGAATAATTCTGTATCTGACATGAATCATCCAGAGAGAAAAACCTACAAGATAACTTACCACGATTAGTACTGTCAGATTGGCTGCTCTCTGAATTTGAAGAAAGTACTTAAGCAATAAAATACTTAGTGCATTTTTTAAAAAATGGAAATAATTTGACTTTTTCATGATTAATAAAGTAAGTATGTCCCTATAAATATTTGTGCAATGCTAAAATGATAGAGAAAGTAAAATCTACCCATTGTTCATGGAAAAGTACTATTAATCTTTTGAAATACAACTTTTCAATTTTTTTCTTGTAACGCATTCAATCATGTTTCCTAAATAGGTTTCTGTGATATATACTATGCAGTCTTTTGTAATCTGAGTTTTTCTCCTGTAAATATGATGTGAATATTTTCCATGTCAATAAATATCAACTTGCATATTTCTATAATAAATTGTATAGAACTTCCTGTGTGGATGTATCTACTTTATTTAACCAGTCCTTTACTGATGAACGTGTGGGTGGGCCATCCTATTTCCTAACTCACCATCAAAAGTAGACAGCAGCTCCAGGTTATCTTCCAAGTCACTGGTAACTGAGATGGCCTGCTTCACTTTCAGGTTGGTTTCACTAGAGTAAAGAGCACAGGATTACTAGAGTATAAGCCATATACATAACAGGAGCATAGGACCAGTTTCTCCTACTTCTTCATGGGATTTTAGAAAACGGGTTTCCAGCAGAGCCTGGGCCATGGGTTTGAGCTATAAGAGTTCCCTGCTTTCACGGGCAAAGCTAATTCTGCAAGGAAGCCAAATGTTAGTTCACTCACTGCCTCTCTATTCCCCTCAACCGCTGTAACACATCACCACTATTTTTTTTTTATTTTAAAGAGAATAAAACAAAACAAAATAGAACAGAACAAAGCAAATCAGAACAGAACAATGCAAGCAACACAGGACTTCACAACAAGACAACAGGAAATCAACAGTGGCTACCATAATGTTTCTTGTTTTCTTTGAAATAGTTGTCCATACCTTCACACACAATACAATCAAACAAAACAAATAGTATTAAACCAAACAAAGCAAACGAACGAAAGTATTATGGGATTTCAAAACAAGACAATAGGAAATTGACAATGGCTACCATAATGTCTCTGGTTCTCTTCAAAATAGCTATCCAAGAAGACAACTAGCCTGCCTTCCTGGTGAGTGCGTGTGACCAGCATGGACTCCAGGAATAGAAAGAGGTGTGCCTTCTGAGAACCTGCCATGTTAGGCAGGGAGGCTCCAACCAGAAGACAACTAGCCTGCCTTGCTGGTGAGTGTGTGCGACCAGTGCATACTCCAGGAAGAGAAAGAGATGTGCCTCCCGTAGGCCTACCAGTGTGCGGGCTAAGAATCAAGGACACCGTGCCCCCCCGCCCCGCCCCGTAAGCAACCTGCTGGTTCAGAGGACCGGCTAAGTTGATGGCAACTATGGTACATAAAGCAACTAAATGCATGTATTGTTTGGTTGATTTTGCGGACCTGGAGCCGGCAGTCTGAGCATCTCTTGTGAAGATGACAATATGCAATGTAACAAATATGGGAGATTCTCTTCTGTCTTGTCCTTGAGGCCCAATATTGTTCTCATTGTTTTGCTTTATTCTGATTAATTTTTTTTTTTTTTTTTTTTTTTTTTTTTTTTTTTTTTTTTTTTTTTTTTTTTTTTTTTTTTTTTTTTTTTTTTTTTTTTTTTTTTTTTTTTTTTTTT